>JAYJMJ010042298.1:0-21224 GCA_036873875.1 Laminaria ephemera | reverse complement strand
CTGCGGAGTTAGGTGTAAATAGTTCTGACGCCCGTGTTGATTTACTTGCCTGCACTTGCGTTCCGCAATTTTCTTTCTAAATTTGATGTCGCCCCCGCCGTCTACGGCCAGAGCTCGGAGAGATTCGTTCGCCAATGATGGGCACGATGGGGTACATGCCGCTGGAGTGCATGCAGGGAGTAGTGGCTACAAACTCTAGCCAGGACGTGTTTGCGCTGGCTGCGATGACCCTGGTCACCTGTGCCGCACCCAACAAGGCGCGGTCGAACATGTTCGGTCACACGGTGAGAACATATGCAACAGTAATAGACCGGTCTTTCTTGACGCATCCAGGACCCGTTTGGCTTTAACATAAAACGTAGAGTGGGCCGGCGGTCAGTCAAGCGGTCAAAGTGCGGTTTCCTAACATCATTAACGCAGAGACGATAGATCTGCCTTGGGTGATATGATGTCCAGAGCCGTACGTGTACAGCGCAGACGCTGAACTTTCCCTTGTTTACAGAGACTATCATCGCTATCGACATTCAGCGGTTTTTGGTCACATCGGACGCTGGGCTTGCCGTAGTATGCACGATGAGTGTTATCGTCAACGACATTCAGTGGTTTTCGGCCACACCCTGGAAGGCTATTCGCATTTAGTATTTTAGCATACCAGTATGGAACTTGACGTTCCACTCTCCTTTGTCGAGCTGTCCGCGTCCAAATGTAGCTAGATTCATACCAGGTATTCAGCAGGGAGCCACCAGGAACCATTGGTTGGAAGCGCCATTCCCCGTTATCTGCGTCAGATGCTCCTGCTGCGCGTGTCGCTCAGACGAGGGATGCATAAGTGTATATCGTGGTCCGGGAGCAGTAATGACCAAGCGTTGACTCCTCATGCACGCCTTCGTTCGGTCCAACCCAGGATCTTTGCACGAGCGAGGAGCTGGCGGACAAGGACCGGCTGAGCACATCCCCGCCTCCCAAGGATATCTCGGACCGATTGTTCGCCTTCGAGGTGGGCAGTCCTAACCCAACCTCTCTCAGTGTATATACGTCCCTCTCCGTTCGTGTTCGGTTGGTGTCCGAGCGATCGCGGGTGATATATAGGTCTATTGGCTCACCTAATACTGATTCTGTGCGTGCGTTTTGTTTTGTTTATGGTTTATCAGTGGGCTGTGACGATGAGGACGTTGGAGGACGGATCCTTCCAGAGGATGCTCCAGACGCAGAAACTGTCCGAGGACTTGGGCTCCAGAGCCAGAGACTTGGTGAGAGTTGTTGGCGTGCGCGGGGTTTTGCCCCCCCCCCCCCTCCCTCCCCTTTATCGTTGCTGGTAGGAATAAGCTGAGTAGTTCAGAATGTCGAGTGTAGGGTTGGTTTCGTTATGGAAACGGTAGATCGAGGGCATCTATGGCGGGCGCAACCATTGCCACCCTGTGCTACACTCGTTAGCGCTTCTTCTGCGTGCAATAACGGCCTGGACTTCAACTGACGGGTACATGACACCGTATCCCCTATGCCGCAATGCTTTCGCAGAGAAGAGCCGGTTGATTTTAGTTGTTTGGCTGGTTGAGACTGGGGTGCTGGTTTACCCAAAATGGATAGCATGGAATCAGAGGATCTCCTGCTGTCACGACACGGCCTTAAGAGCCTACCCCAAGATGTAAAGCACATATAGTACACGTCTCCATTCCTCCGTCCCCTTACGTAGTTGTGGTGCTTTCTCCGGGTGTTTGGTGTGCGCCGACCGTTTCGTGGCCGGCTGCGCGTACTACTAATACATACAAAGCAGCAATCATTTTATCTACGTTGCGCTATGCAGGCTCCTCGCTTTCGTGCCTCCATGTCCTGATGATCGAACGTTCCCCCTCTCTTGCTGTACCCGCCCCCCCCTCCCGCCGCCCCTCTCTCCCGTCTCCATGTTGTGTGCGCCAGGTGTCGTTCTACCTCCCGCCGTTCTTGCAGAAGGAAACCGCCCACCGCCCTGGCATCGAGTCCTTTCAGGAAGTTATGTGCAACTTGGCGAGGGAAGCTGCCAAGAAAGAGGCGGAAGTGGAGGCGTTCTCGAATAATTGGTGGGAATCACGTGCTCCCTTGGACAACTGCGACGAGTACGTCGATGACTTTTTTTTCTATTAACAGAAGGCGGGTTTATCTGTGAGGCTACGAGCCCTTAGGACCGTGCGACGGAGATATGTAATATCATGCCGTATCGTAGCTGCTGTAACAAGAGCTTGTGGCGGTGTCTTCACTCTACGTTTTTGGTGGGCCCTCAGGCTGGAGTTGAGGCACCGCTTGATAGGAAGACCGCAGAAGCATGGCTACGTGGAGTTGTACATGTGGTTGCATGTTGAGGGATTCAACACGCGCATGAGTTACAATGTATGCAAGAGAGAGGGAGACAGCAGGCAGACAAAGGCCGAAGAAAAAATTGAGGAAGCCCAGCTTGTTTTGATTCCCATGATGGTGAGCAGTTCGTTTTGTTCGAACACACTTTTCGTCTTTTGTCGAGGGGTACAGCTCAATCTACGTTGATAGTGCAGAGCCTCGTATTACTTCGAAGTGTGAGCGATGTGTGGTGTCATGCCTTGTGTGTTGCGTACCGCTGTGGAACCTATGCATGCAGTGGTTCTCCCGTGGTTTGGTGGGGTATTTGTTTGGGTAATATACATAGTTGGGGGCGGGGAGTTTCACACGGGTATTCTAATTGTAAGCAGGACTTACTGTATAGCAAACATTCAGTTAGAAGTCGGCCGCTTCAAAACCCATGTCACAATAGGTAAAATGCTGGCGGTGTATTGTAGGTTTAGATCACAGCCAAAGCTGGCCACAATGTTCCTGTGTTCGATGTACAGTACTATAGGCAGCCCTATAGGTACTGCGCAGGGCTATCGTCGGGGCGTTGGGGGTGTGCACGTCAGTGAATTGTATGTACTTTTTTCGGGCCAGTAGAGCAATCGTACGCCCAGTAATACACCCCGTCGCCACAGGCGCGAGGAGCTTGAGCCATATCGCCCCGCCCGCCTGTAGGTTTCCTCTTCTAATGGCCAGGATCAAACGTTTTCAGTTTCTCACCGCAAACGGATGGCGGCGCACAGAAAATCCGCCAACCACAACTTAGTAATGACACAACGAAACGAGCACCGTGGGTCATGGGAATATCTCGCTCCACACCACATACGTTCCGTGTGCCTCGTCCCATCTCACGCACACAATCGGAACATTCCAATGCCTAGAAGTGTACTAACTTTTGTAGTACTCGGCCGGCATGTTGTTATAGTCTCTGCTGGGACTCTTCCTGGGCTATAGAGAGCGACCTTTCTGGCTTGTCGTGAGGCATCCGCGTGCTCCTATGAGAAGAGAAGTACTATTTGAATAGTGCCCAAACCCGTACCTTAGCTCCAACCTCGGCCTCTACTCACACTATACTCGCACGAGAATTGCCCCGAAAAAACCCTGCAAAACAAAGCATTGCTGAAGACTAATACCAGGTATTAACAGCCTTGAAAATCCTATGAACGTTTCCTCGTTGTTGTATGTCGTCCGAGTTGCACCGTTGTTGTCGTTTTGCTGGTTCTAGGAGAGAGATACTTATCCCCTCCACTATTAATAGATTCACTTATTGAAGGCTCCTGCATCTATCGCAGCCTCCTACATTTATCGCAGCTTCGTGCATCTACGACAGCCCCGTTCGATCTTCTCCGTATCTTGCCCACACGTTTACCGCCTGTTGATTCCTACCATAATGCCACCTATAGTCGTCTCGGACGACCAAGCCTCGCAATGGTATCGCACTAATAGGCACCTTCAACTCCGAGTTTTTTTAGATTGCTGCAGCCAGGAGCTACGGTAGTTACAACTGCCTACCCTAGATTATTCCTGCCCCCGATTGTCTCTCTTTCCCTTCGCTTGCCACAACTAGCTTACGTACCACCCTTCTCGAACCCTCTACAATATTTTGCGTATACGCTTTGTACGCGTCGGGCCGCCACCGCCCTTCTATCTGAATGGCTCGTTCCGATATGTCTTCTCCGAACGCGAGCGTTGTCGCTCGTCCGATTCGCAACGAGTGCAGGGCGACCTCATCGGGATTACGGCCTAACTTCGCCACTAACTCCTCGGCTACCCGAAGAGCACGACCGTACCCCACTACTCTTGCGGACTCACCACAGCAATACAAGGAGAGGGGGGCGTGGTCGGGAAGGCCAGAGCAGCATGACGACAACTCCAACACAAGGGCAGGGACACCGCCGTCAGCCCTAAAGGACGGCCTCGAACCGCGAACCTCGTTCCGTGTCCGCTCGGGTATGGTTCGAATCTGTTCATGGTCACCGTTGTACCTCTCAAACCGCACCTCTACGTTGTTGGCTTGTTGCCATCGTACGTATTCCAACTGTGTACCATTTACGTGAAACGCGATGCTACCCCACGTCTAGCACTGCACGGAGTGCACCACCCCCGCATCAGCGGTGAACATCTCAAACATAAAACGCAGCCACAACGCCTTCCTCTCCGGACCCCATGAGGGAATGAATTCCAGCCAGTTAAATCTATACAGAACGAGACCAGTAGATGAACGTGGCGGGGCGCTCCTACGGTCGCATGGGACCGTGAAATGCCTGTGGGCGCATACTGGGCTACGGGGGACGTGACCGGCAGCTCCACGCCTACGTTCAACCGAGGGAAATAGTATTTTCCAGATTGACATTTGACGCGCAACACCACGAGACAAATTCAATCGACGCCCAGACCTTACGGCTGTCTGAACCTGTCGGCTTTAAATACTCCAGGTAGCCCATCAACCAGCGGAACGTGCTCTAACACCGGCGACTGCACCCCTACGAGTGCTTAGTCGAGCCCGCAATTGAACCTCTGACGCACTGGAAGCAACGATCTCCGTACAGAGATCCGCCCCCTCCTTTCCGAGGCGCTGCTCCTGTCGATCAACGTCGCGGAGAAGTGCACAGAGGTTCGGGGCGATGGTGGGACGGTCTCGGCGAGACGCATCGTCCGCCAGAACATTATCAGCACCGTGTTGTTCCTTAAAACGCACCTCACTGCGCATCTCTACGAGTAGACGCCCGCGCATCAGCATAAGGGCACCCGCCCGTGGTTCGCGTCCCGCTTTGAAGCGATTGATCCGTTGGGCAGTCGATATGTTTTCTCCCCGCATTAAGACTCTTTTGCCTACACATTGCGGTGCTACTTTGGCGTATACTGTGAGCGCCCACGCCGTGACTACCATGGCGAGCAGTACCAAAACCATTAATAGGCAACTATCCCCTCCTTTACACGTGTATACGAAGGATCCTCCGTTCATTGCTGTCGCAATAGACCCCCCACCACAGCCCTGTATCTAATCCAACTCCCCCATCGCACCGCCACATGCATCGCTGATGAACGTGCTCGAGTGGGTCTGCAAACCCGAGCTAAATAGTGGGCGTCTAACGTACCTGTCCTCTGGTCCATCGCTTCATATATTCGCAAACGCTTACGCCTTCTCCATCCGCCACTCGTTAGCACTGCAGGCAAGTCGCATTCTGCCTTGGGGAGGGGGATGGGCATCGAGCCCAACTGCGTGTCGTCGATTGCTATCGCGTTGATGACGTTAGGGTGGGGCGCCAGGCGAACGGTGATACGCCCTGCTGGTCGCCAAGGCGTCACAGCCTTAGCATGGTGAACTACCAGAACGTCATCGCCGATGTGTCAATCGACGACACGCCGTTTGGCGCGGTGCCTCTTTTCCTTCCCAAGGAAGAATACAACTTGCCTACCGTGCTGACGAGTGGTAAATGGGCGTTGTCGGAGTTGCTAGGCAAGCCGACGCCGTAACTGTCATGAAATACATCTTACATTACGAAAGTGGCGGTGCGGCGTAGGAGTGCAACGCCAGAAACGCCGGGTCGAACTTTTTCAAGTCGGTCGATTGGAACGAATCGGAAGGAAAGAACGACCGTATGTCCTACCCCGCCCGGGTTGATCGCCTTGTCTATGAACAAGTGTCAGAATGGACGGTCGTCATAAACATTTCTACCAAGGCGAACGCATGAGCGACAGGCGACGATGGCGCCCCCACCATGACACCCGGAATCGCTCGTGCCTTCCTTGTACGAGGGGCACATTCAACTGGTCAAGTATGCGTCCGACACGTGCCACGAGTACGATAGAGGTGCGCCAGTTTTTTTCTGAGGCTCCTCACTTGGGGAGCTCTGAACCTGACCCAAAACCCAATATTGAGTAAACTGAAAGTGCAACTCCCGATGAACAAACCCCAGGCTTAGGTATACAAAAACTTTCAGATTGAAAAAAAATAACGATATTCCGGCGATTTTGGGTTAAGGAGCGCCGTCATTCAGAAACAAAACCCCCCAAAAGTGCTACCTCTATCGTAGCATGCGTCGTCCCACGAAAACCTCAACGGGCCTCATGGCTACACAAACTTGCAGCGACTTGTTTCCCACCAATGAGCGTTTTTCTGACTTCGAAGCGATTCAACGCCCCCCCGGACACGTCTCGAGCATCTTGCGAAGCTGTTCTAGTTTAACCTGCGGCAAGTAAATCGTGATGTGATTGTGTCAAGCACCCTTCCCAACACTTCGATCCTCGTGTGAGACAAGGAAACTCTTTGTGGAGGCAGCAGAGGCAACTCGCTTACGTGCGGCGTAGGGATGAGGCGACTATGATCGGGGCCCACGGTCTGTGACGCCCGAAAGCACCGTTTGCCAACAATATAGTGCTGTGGCTCTGTCGAGATCGCATTGTCGACATACATCCGAGCGAAAAAGCGGCTCCGTTACTCCCCCTTACACCCCCCAGGAGGATCGGGTACTACGGGGGCACGGAAACGCGATATTACCCTTCTGCCGCCGAGCTGATCTGCGCGTGGCTGGTAGTCGCCCGACTGAACGGGGCGACGACCGCGGTAAAATATGTCGTGTGAACGTCAGAACGTCCAAGGGCCAGCGAAACACAACACCAGAACTCTGGACTGTTCCGCTATCCAAACTGGCGATGCATACCGAATATGACCAAAACGTGGAACGCGTACCCGAACTGGGGACGATGTAACCATTTTACGGGTATTGTTTAAAAAACGTCCTTCACGCTCATCCTGTTCAACAGGGCATGGGTAGGGGGTACCGACGGGCCACGCAAGTGTAAGATCGCCATATTACACGTCGCAACACGCGGCCTATTTTTACAGGCGGGGGCGGACGACAAATCCGTGTCGATGTTAACGCTGAGCACAGACGTCGACATCATCGGGTCATGGATAATTTTGATATTTGAGGGGAAAACCGCACCTCCAAGGCGTGACACGCGCAAAATGGGTATCCGGATGTCTGCTTTCCTCGGGGAAATAAATGTGAGGCCGAGATGCACACCGTTGGCGGCCTTAGAAACAATGTTACTCTCATACCTTGTACAAAGTATGGGTCACTCGAACTATGGTTACCATGCTGCAAGGATGCGTCTAAACTACCGTCGCCACCTACCTCTACCGGCACTCCGTGAGACAGGAGGTTCACCAACAGCTCGATACGGAATAATTTGGTAGGCGGTCTGCGAGTGGAGGACCGGTGAATGGGGCTAAACGAAGGTTCATGTAAGAGACGGCGGGATGCCTACTAGCGGAGGGATGGTTGGTGGGGCACGCAGAAAGTCGTATGGACCTTCTGCGTGCCCTATTCACCACCCATCCGCCCATGACCAGCCAGCAGGCGCTTGTATGGACCTTCTGGATGCCCCCTCAACAAGCCCTCCGCCCTCAGGCAACCCATAATCGCTTCTTTGAGAGGAGTGGAAGCTTAATCTTCCACGCGGAGAAGACATGGCGAGCGTCCTATCAGCGCGGGGCTGGCTGACTTGGCGTGTAAACAGTCCGACGACTCCCGAAAGAACCAGTGAAGGGCTGCATGCGGAGACCAGTTCGTGTGCAAGGAATGGGAGGTGGAATATAGCGAAGAACGGTGATAGGTTCATGCGGATTGGGGATGATGACAATGCTGCCATTGCTGAGGCCATCGTATTGACGGTACACAGACAACCTAGTATTGTCGTTTGTCACGTCAACCTTACCCTTATCATTATTACGGAGGGCCATAGTAATCAGGACCTACGATATACACATAAAACCTATATATTCCACTTATTTTACTAGCCATATTTGTTCCTCATTACTAGACATTACTCCTCATTACTAGATTACTCCTCATTACTAGATTACTATGGTCCCCCGTAATAGTGTACATTAGACATTACTAGATTACTATGGTCCCCCGTAATAGTGTACATTG
Source organism: Laminaria ephemera (assembly GCA_036873875.1). Classification (NCBI taxonomy): domain Eukaryota; class Phaeophyceae; order Laminariales; family Laminariaceae; genus Laminaria; species Laminaria ephemera. The sequence continues at coordinate 12,945 of JAYJMJ010042298.1, read as the reverse complement.
CAAAACCAACCCCAAAATTATATATTCGGCCGAACGGTCCCACCCCTCCCGTGCGGGTTTGATTAGGCCTCAGTATGCCCGGCACCCGTTGAAGGAAATATGTTATTGTTGACACCTAGCCCCCACCTCTGGTAGCACTCATCACTGCCACGGCGATTAGCCAAGACGACCAAGACCGTACAAAGCACTCCGGAACTTTAAACCAATGTCTCTAAACTGTTAGTACTGTTAGTATTGCTAGTATTGTTGACACCTGTGCTACGGCAGGCGTGGTCAAACCGTCTGTGAGAGGCGGAGCTCTTCAACTGAGGAACTGCCCTATACCGTTGGAATATCGTCTGCGTTTTTGTTAATTCGTGTCGTTGTATACCAAGACCATGGTATTGTTCATAGGGTTACGCCCAATGTTTTAATAGTAAAATCGGTGTTTTTGGTGAGGGATAGAGCCCTCAAATGAGATTGCTTCACAAAACGTTAGGTGCATCCCTGCCGTAGCATTGTCTCTGTTTGACGAGCAGATCAATTCACACGGCAGGCACTATCGCATCCCTTGACCGCTTCTCACCTGACACTATTGCTGCCACGTCCGCTCCCCCGGCTCTCCCTGTCTGCCATGCACACGCCTTCTTCAGTACGCCCGCTTTGTCGCATTGCTAGGAGCGGGAAAAGCTGGTGTGCTCGGGGGCGATGTCATAGCGCTGGTGGCGGGAGTACCTCCCCGTCTGAGAAACGGGGATGCCTTCGCGGCGGGGCGTTCATCGCCTTCACTGGCACGACCTTCGTCCCCGTTGGTTACCAGCTTTAGGGGAACTACAGCACACTGCCACACCAACACGCACACTGTGACACCAACATGCACATTTTACCGTCCAGCCTTTTTCAATTAAAAAATATAGCTGAACCAGCCCAGTTAAAGGATCTGCGCTTGCTTTGAACGGGTCTAGTAGTAGATAAAATTAAGAGAAAGTGTGTCAGATGATGTACTTTAACCTGTAACATGCTAACTAATCCAGTCGGGTCGTGCCCCTTAATGCTCGAAACATGAAAAACACATTGTAGATATCTTGCGCTCAAATATAATAGAAAGCCAAAACCAAATCCGGGAATCGTTTCTGTATCATTTATTGCCCGCAATCGACGCAGGCAATCATCCCGCTGTTGGGACGTAATGGTCTGCCTATTACCGCAATTGTTGCCGTGTTCCCGACCATCTTGCACAGTGTGTCATGCGGCTGGGTCACTGACAGTACCTTTCGACGACCCTGGAGTTCGCTGAAAATGTTCCCACTACGAGAGGGATAGTGGTTGGTGATAGGTTGGTTCGTATTTCTCATGTCGACCGTACTAAGAGGCTTTGAGACTTCGTGTGAGATATACTACTATTAATAGGAGGGTAACATGCACAACGAAATGGTCGTAGTAATAGCGCTGTACGAACAATACCTTGTGCGTGTTGCTCTATTAATAGCCTCTCTCACGTGAAGTAGCCAAGCCGCTTAATACGGGCGACGCAAGAAGCACGAACCCCATTTATCACCAACAAATAGCCAGGCAACAACTCCAGCCTACTCCAATCAGATGATTACTTGTTGAAAATCGTCGAACAGCAGGGACATCATCGACCACCACGACTGTCGCCAGCATCGCGAGGAAGCTCTTTCCCTCCTTCGGATGGGCACGATCTCAGTGAGACGACACGACGTCCTCTTTGAAAGCACTATCCCGCGCGGGACGTTGCTCTTGATGACATCCCTTGATCCGCCGGCGACGAAGCGAGCAGGTTCGTTAGGGTCATGGCCATCAGGAACAAAGCTTTGCCGTACGTCACAGAGTCGCGGAAGCCTATACAAGTCGTTGCCACAGGAAAAAATTAGGAAGACACAGTATTTAGTCGGCTTTGGTTATACTTCACTACCGACCGAAAATCAGGCCGGCTATGAAGCGTCGACACCACGATTACTGTCATCATGGCGTGTGCAAGTGCAGCAAGCACGCGGAAGAGGGAGGTAATAAGTGGTGTCGTCCGCCAAACTTTAGCCTAACTTCATCAAAGCACCAATGAGCTCCCACGGTTAACCAGCCGGAAATTTGACCCGAGACACGGACAACCCCTTCCGCGAGCGCACCTACACCTTGAAGCGCAGCATACGTACCTTAACGGAGACGCTAAAGCGCCCTTATTGCTACAGAGAGGCTGTCGGCCATCGATAACAGTCTTGGTGAGACCTTTTGTTCTACCGCGCGGAGTGCCGGGGTGTGGGTCGCGTGGACGATCCAACGCCACCCGAACAAGTGATGGGAGGTTGGCGGAGAACGGGTGGAAGATTGCCGGGGCGCGCAGAAGGTCCACCTCCTGCCGAGGAAGTGATGGTGCGCTTGCTTTGACGAGCAGAGGGCTGGCCCACAGGGAGTTTAGACATTTCAACGCCTTCCGAAGAAGCGACGGAAGACTGACTTCAAGCAAACGACTGGCTCACACGGCGGGCGGAAGCCGCCCGAAGAACCAATGGTGGGCTTCCTATGGTGACCACGTTTTCGTTGACAAGAACCGGGGTAGGCTAGCGAAGAGCAGCGATGAATTCATGCGGAAGGGTGGGGGAAACGCTGTCTCCTGAGAGGCTTTAGTGTGCAGGTACACAGGCAAAGAAGGACAATGTCTGGGAGCCAGAACGGACAACCCGTTGTCACGTCAATGTTACCTTTGTCGAAATTGAAGGTTGTGACATGAACCGCATAATCTGCCTGCGCACCGAAAGTCCCACCCTTTTCCCATGTATGCGTGTTCCAGCCTCAATTTGCCCAGGATTGTACTTCAGGAAAATATTGACACCAAGCCCACACTTCTGATAGAACCTGTAAGCATCGGCTGAGCCAATCAAGCCCGTGGGAAGACATATTCAACAATTAAACCTGCGTAGCTATACATTATTATTCAATGAGCAGTACGGCAATCGCACGGCCAACACTACCGCAGCACTTGGCCCATCACCTGACGTTGCTGTTGGCATGTCCGCCGGCACGGATGCTCTTGTTTACCACTACCACTACCAATACCACTAGCACTACACGCGCTGCTTCCGGTGCGGCCGCGCTGAACGTAACTAGGCCCGCCACAGGACTTGGAGTGCACAAAGCTGACGTTCTCATCGGTAGCGTCAAAGGAAACCCGTGGCGGGAGCGCCTTCTGGGCCGATATCCGCGGATGCCCTTGTTACAGAACCCTCCTTGTCATTTCCGGGAACCGACGACGCAACGACCGATCGATGATATCGGCGGGCGAGACGACTTTTTCTCGTGTTTGCTGGGCCGAAGAATGCTCTCCTATTCGCGATAGCGGCGTGCTTTGTCGATGCGCGATCAAGCCCTGGCTGCTGAGCTGTCGAGCTTTGTGGGCACGTCTTGATGTTCCGGTTCTTGCTCCGCTCGTGGCGTCGCCGTCGCCCTCACCGATCCTATTCCTGCAACGAGATATACGTACTCGGATACCAGACCACCGTCTCGAGCAACAAGCGGTGTATATATAGGTGTCAGAGCATCATATTTCTGCGTGATACAGTCTCACAGGCAGCGAAGAAGGTCAATTCGGCGTTGAGTTTCTGCACGTGCCGGTAGAGGCCCGAGTTGTGCTCGGCGAGACACGCCACAAATGTTCTTTTGCGATGGATGATAGATACTTGTGCGAGGAACAAAAGCGGGAAACGAGCAAATGTTAGGGCAGGTATACATAAACAGCAGTATTAATAGTGATCAGCACGCACGGTCGTTGAGCATGCCATTACCCAATTTTTATTTGTTTCCCGTTTTGTTTTTCTCGCAGTTGTCCATCATCCACCGCCAATAAGGAATCTCCTGCAGGGGATGGCCCACAACAGCAAGAACTTCTGTGCACACGCCAAGAACGTTAACGAGGAATACTGCCCGTTTTGGTCGTCAGTAACGCCCTCCTACCTCGGATTTCCCCTACCTCTTCTCTCCCCGAAACAAAATCCGCTTTCGCTCCCCCGTTATTCCCCAGATTGTCCTGGTCCGCCTCCTTTGTCGCTGCCTCGACCACCTCCCTGTCCTTCAAGGATTCTTTCTCCAAGTACACCGCAGTTGTGAGGGCGTTAAACCAGGTCAAGTGACATCGATGGTTGCGGTTGAGCCTGTCGAAGACTTTCCCCGTTGCTGTCCCAAGCATTTCGCTTCGTGCATCGTGCTTTGGATAGCAACGGAGAGAGAATCCTTCAGGATCGACCGCGACGATCAAAGAGACTTCGATACCTGGCTTGCCCGCCTCAGCACGGCGGTGTACCCGTAGGGGAAAGCCTTGCAGCACAAAGAGGCGGCTGGGGCGACCACAAAGCAGGCGGGAATGGAGAATCAGAGGAAAAAGAGGGGCAGGGGGGGTGATTTATCTGGGAGGGAATAGGGAGAGGAACTCCGAGGTAGGCCGGGCCTCGCCGACCAAATATACAGACCGTTTTCTTTGTTAACTGTATTGATGTGTGTACAGAGGTTATTGCTATTGTTGGCCACCCCTCACACGAGATCATTGCTCTGTGATATACTATGGGCAAACTACGAGAAGAACTAGAACGGTAATCGAGAAGCCATTGGGGCACATAGACATGCTGTACGTATACTGTGGTAGTCAACTCACACGGTTGTTTTGAACGCTGTAATCCAACGTTGTATCGTTCCAAGTTTTTTTCTTCTCGCGGCGGTCTTACGTCCATCACAAAGAATAACCTTCTTGCGAGGGCTCGTCGACAGCAGCAAGGACGTCTGCTAACACGCGAAGAAAAAGCATCCACCACAAACAATACTTCTTCTGCGAAGGGCCATCGACAGCGACAAGGACCTCTGCCAAGACGCCAAGGAAGTTGATGACCAAATATATCTGCTCTCTAGACAACGAGGCGAGATCGCGTGAAATAGTGCAAGCTTGACTATGGGTCGGCGGTCAGGGGCAGACTGTCATCCTTGCTGGCGGTTGCGCAGGGGTTAGAATCGCAGCTGGTGATTTCTATTCTGCACAACACGTTTTCAGAGTCTTCTTCCGTCACCGAAAGTGCGACGGCACGAGTTGGCAAAATTCGATGCAAATCGATGAGCAGTGGGAATTTTAAACCCAATGCGCGATAAAATGAAGACACGTAATGAAGGCACGTACCAGGGGGGGAGATTGGAATAAAACTGGTACCATAGCTTATTTTGTAGACCGCTGAGGGTAGTACCTCTTGCAAGTTGGTCACTCATGGGTCACCCCTGGATCGCCCGCGACAGCTCGTGATTTAGTTGTACTAGCAGCCACGAGCCACCCGTGGGAGTGGGTTTCCCGTGAGTCGCCCGTGAGTTGGCCGTCGTGGGCCGCCCGTGAGTTGCCCGTCGTTTGTATTGCAAATCTTAATCACTGGCAGCACCTTCCAACAGGACACTTGGAGCTGTGAAACACGCCATGCTGTGTATGCATGGTTTGGTAGTCCCCCGCCAACGTGAAATCGCCTAATCTGTTTCGGTACATTCGACGTAAGTACCATGAATGACCCCGATCCTCAATCAAGCATACAGCAGCTACTACGCAGGCCGATACATTAGTGTATATTACCCGGCACGTGTCCTATAGTAATGCACTCTTGCAGGCTTCCGCGAATCTGTGACATACGGCGAAGCTTGTGGCCTGACGTCACGGCCAAAGTGGACTGCTCTCTTTTTTCCGCCGGCAAGTCCAGGTACCCGACCAAGACCAGCGCCCCGCGGGTAATGATGTTGAAACAAATACATCATGTCGCATCGCCAAGGTCGTACGGGGGTAAGGGTACCTCCCGGTGCTGGAGACAGTCGTCATGGCCGATGTTTACTGTGCTGTCGGCCACTGAATGGAATTTGTCGAACCGCACGGCAATCACCCCCCACCACAAATGTCGCCAGCACCGCGGGGCAGGCATGCCTTCCTACGACCCCGGCGACACGAGACGACATCTTCGTACATACCACCATTCCGCGCGAGCCGCTGGTCTTGACGACATACCTAGACCTATCAGCTGCAAAGAGACCGGGTACGTTAGGATAATTAAAATCAGAAAACATGCTGCACAGTACGTCGCGGAGTCGCATAGCCAAGGGAGCGTATAGAGATCATTGCCACAGGCCAAGTGCTGGAGGGTTTACACCATGCAGTTTCCGTTGTTTGTTGCTGCACTTCGGGCCGATTATTGGATTGACAGCAAAACATCAGCACCACAATTGGTTATTGTCATTACAGAGTAAGCACGTGCACCGCATACATGGAACAGGGCCTATAAATATCTCAACGACCGCTCAGTCATCTCTCTAAATTTTCAAAGCACCAACGTTCCTCCATCAACGCACACCACGGTTGACCAGCTCGACAACGCGTGAATAACGGAATAATCTTCTCCAGGAACGCGCTTAATCCTTGATATGCAGTATGCGTACCTCCCCTGAGATGCGATGGTGCTACCATTGCTTCCTCGGGAGGAGTGGGACCTTTTACGCGCTTCATCAACCGGCCCCCCACTCGTCCGAGCAGTGGAACCGCCAGAAATGCCACCACTTGGCGGCAGGTAGTTCGCGTAAGCCAAGAACCTCTTGTCTTGATTTAAGCCTAGAGGCTCTTGGCTAAAGCCAAATAGCTGTCAGCAAGTGGTGGCATTCACGGTGGTGTCCTTGCTCTGACGAGCGGAGGACCGGTTGACGGGGCGCGTTGCAGGCCCATAGAAACAATGATGGGATGCCTACGAGTGAAGTGCCGGTATATGAGGCACAACGAAGATCCATACGGCTATGGCAGGCTACCTAGAAATGGAGGATCGGTTAGTGGGGCGTGCAGAAGGTCCTCCCAGAGACAACAGGCTGCCGACGTGCGGAGGGGTGGTTGATGGGGCTCAAAGAAGGGGCATACCAACTGCTGCGTGCCGCATCAACCGGCCTTTCGCTCGTCGGCAACCCGTTGTCTCTGGGAGAACCTTCTGCACGCCCTATCAACCGGCCCTCCGCTCGCAGCCAGCCCACCATCGCTTCTTTGGGAGGCATCGCCCTTTCAGACGTAGGAGCGACAGCGGACTGCCTACAAGCATCAGTCGGGTTGATAGTGCACGAACATGGTCCAACGACCACCGACGAGGCGATGGCGGGCCGCTTGAGGTGGGAACGTGTTCGTTTACAACGACCGGGGTGGTATGGCGAAGAACGGCGATGCATTAACGCGGAAGGAGGGATGCCGATACTAAAATTTGGCAAGCATTTGATTTGTGGGTGCACAGACAGGTGGGACACGCTCATGAGGTAGAACAAAGCTCACGTGCTCGCTGTCACCTTAATCTTACCTTTATCGAAAGCAAACTTTGAAACGTAAGCCCCAACCTTAACCACCCCTCTCCATGTACAATTTTTCCGGACTCAATGTGCACGACATTCCTTCAAGGAAACAGTAACACCAAACACAAACATCTAAAAGCACCCATCACTACCACAGCGATCAGCCAGCTATCCACGACCGTACGAAAGACTACCGGTCGTCATAAAGCCCTGTTGTTCGTCGAGAAATGGATCAGTAGTTGCATGGCAAGCGCTACGACAGCGTCTTCCCCCTCACCTGACGTTGTTGCTGCCACGGCCGCTCTTCCGCTCAATCCTATGTGCCACTACACGCGCCTCTTCCGGTGCGCCCGGTCTAAACGCAGATAGATATGTCGCAGAGTTCGGAACGGGAATAGCTGACATTTTCACCAACGGTGTCCCGGAGCTTGGGGCGGGATCGCCTTTCCATCCGAAAAACACTGACTCCCTTACGGTGGGAGTTTAATCGACTTCGCGTGTTGGCTCCTGCTTCCCCCGTGCTGTCGCCGTTGCGTACCGATGCCGAATCAGAGACGAACGATTCGAGCTTAAGATACCAGATCCTCATTTCACGCGTGATACTGCACTACTGACGTCGGAGCAGACCGTTCTCCGCATTCCCTTTCTCAGTCTGTACACAGCTTTAAGTCCTTGTATATTGTCAGTGAGCCCCAGAAGGAGGTTCGTGTGGTGACCAATAATGGACCAACAGCGAGAAGAACAAACATGTGAAACAGCAAACGTTCAGGCCCAAGCAGATAGACAAAGCTAGAGTAATAAACACAAGCGGTCGCCGTGAAAGTTTGGTCCAACGTTTGCTCGTCTATCGGTTTGTTCGTCTACCAGTTTTCCGTCGTCCGCCACTAAAAAGGCACTTCCTGCGGGGCATAGCTGACAACAGCAAGAACCTCTGTGCACACGCCAAGAAACTTAGCGAGGAAAATGGCCTGAGATTTTCGTCATCGAGGCCGGTTCACCTCGAACTTCTCTTTCATCTGCTCTGTCTGAAACACTTACCCGCCCCCCCGCCCCCCTCCTTTATTCGCTGCCAATACTCTGCTAATCTTGCGCCGCCTCCTTTCTCGATGCCTCGGTCGCCTCTCAATCATTGAAAGCCTTTCCTTCCAAGTACACCACCGTTCTGAGGCGGTTAAACCAGGTCTAGAAGTGGCGCGGATCGTCTCGGTTGAGCCTATCAGAGAATATCCCCATTTTTGTTCCAAGGGCGATGCACGAAAAAAATTGGGACAATCATGTGGAGAGTCTAAGGTAGGCTCAACCGTGACAATGGTCGCAACTTCGAGGCCTGGTTAAGCCACCTCTGGACGGCCGTGCAGCTGGAAGGAAACACGTTGAAGGACAGGGTGGCGGCTGAGGCACGAGAAAGAAGGCGGGAAAAGAGAATCAGAGGGATAAGACAAGGGAGAAAGGGAGCAGGGGGGGTAACCTCTGATGGAGATACGAGCAAGGGCAAGTCCGAGGTGAGCAGGCCTCACTGGTGAAACCCAGACTGTTTTCCTCGTTAACGTTCTCGGGGTGTGCACAGAGGTCCCTGTTGTTGTCAGCCACCCCTCGCAGGAGCTTCCTTTCACGGGGTGAATGATGGGCATATGCGAGAAAGGCAGAAACGGTAAACGGGCGAACGCTGGGACACGGGACATATTCATACGCAGTACATGTTAGTGATTAACACTCGAGGTCGTTGTACAGGCTGTAATCCAACCTTTGCTCGTTTCCCGTGCTGTTTCACCCCCGTTGGTCGACGACATCTGTAGCCAAATGATGCCCCTGCGGGGGCTCATCTAAAGAAACAAAGACCTCTACCAACATGCGAAGAGACTTAACGACGAAAACAGCCTGCTCCTACGCCAACTAGATGAGACCGCGTGAAACAATGCAAGTTTGACGATGGGCCAGCGGTAGACTGTCATGCTTTCTCGCGGATGCGTTGGGGTTAGAATCACGGCTGGTGAAATCTGATACGAACAGGACCTTCGTCTAAGTCTTCTTCCATCGCCAAACGTGCTAGAGCGCGAGTTGGAAGCATTCGATGCCAATCGATAAGCAGTGGGAATGCTGAACCCTACCGTATAAGAAGGTGTATAACACGCCCCCGGTGATGGCAGTTGGGGCTCCAAAACACTTATCACCGGGTGTGGTATACTCCAGCGGTGTAATATACCGACTACAACGTACCCCGGCTATAAATTGGGTGGTTCTATGGATTTTGACAAACGCAATACCGCGAGTCAGATGCCATACTATAGGGGGTGTGCTGAAAAGGGGTGTGACAACAGTGGTTACACAAGGCCTGCCACATTCCAAGCACGCTGCAGAGTCGCGCGACTGTCCTTGCCGGCCTCGAGCCCTCCAAAGGGTTGGGGTTAGGGCTAGGATTAGATATAAGGTCGTGTTGGTCTGGGCCGACGTGCAACATTGAAATTGACCACAAACGAGCGGTAGAAAGGTTGTTGCCGTGCCCGTCCTGCATTTCGGGGAATAATATCTCTTGGGGGTGTCATACCAATTTTGAGGCATGAAAGTTGAATTCCGCCTTGGGCAGGAGGGTGGGCATCGCAGTTAATTGTGGGCAGAACGATGAATCAGGATACTCCTGGATGACCTCGACACAAGACGATTGCTACAATAGAGGTAGCAATTTTCGGCTGAAACGGTTTCTGAACGACGGGGCTCCTGAACCCAAACTCGTCGGAATTTCGTTCTTTGTTTTGCCATAACTTTTTGTTGTATACCTGGGCCATGGGGGGATTGTTCATTGGGTAGCACTTTTGTTTTTCCCCCTTATCAGTTTTTGGGAGAGGTACTGCGCTCCTTGAGTGAGGAGCCTCAGAAAAAAAAATGTGTACCTCTACCGTAGCATGGATCACAAGGAGGGGGGGTGGGGTGGCGCTTTTGAAAATGTGCGGAAGAGACAGGCTGCAAGGAGTATGTATTGCTTGGTTTCGGGTATGCGCTAAAAATCAATTGATCTGACCTTCGGATGTGCGGCGAGACAGTGTGGCACAACCCGCTGAACGTTGGGCGTTGCTGCAGACACCCCTCCCCCTACCCTTGGGATATACGAGTGCGGTGATGATGTCGAGGCTGAAGGGTGTGCAAATGAGCATAGAGGCTTAAAGAAACTACTCCATAACTCCAACCCCCTCTGGGGATCTTGCTGTTGTACCAGCACACCCAGCAGCTGTTATCAATAGCCCGTGCTCAGGTGCTAGGTCAACGAGTTCCACTTTATGCGTGGGCCTGCTCTTGTCAAACATGGATGGCGATGGCATGGTTGTTGAGCTTGCTCGTACTGTTGCTCTGTTTGCTCACATTGTTAGATACCCAAATAAAATATCCTGTTCATATTTCAAGGCTCCGCATGCGTGCCGGCATTTGCTGGCATCCATGCTCCGAGAAGAAGGAAAAGGGGTTGAGAGGCCACTTGGGGGATCCAATATATTAGTATGGGCTTGAGCAATGAAAAAACCTGAGACCCACTCGACATGTTTGGTTTTTTGGCAGCTCCATACACTGTCGTTGTGAACCTGATCCGTTTCGGGAAAATAACTCTGCCTGCCTTGTGCGTGAGGACGTTATAGTATGAACACCTTCTTACCCCCTTTCCATCTAAAACATTTACACACAGGGAGCAGTATTCATTGGAGATATGTTAATCAGACTTGTGTAATGGAACGATCAAACTCGGGATTGACATGATTTTCGCTATGCATATAAGGACCGTCTCCGGCTTTCCAATTTCCCGAAATTACTAGCACTGTCCTTAGCACTAACTGCAGGATCATCGTTAAGCCTAACCTTAGCCTCAACTCATATGGTGATTGCAACAAAAATATGCGCACTTCAAAAACTTCGGCCCTTCGTATGACACTGTGTGTACATATAGCGAGACTGCCATTCAATGTGTGGAATTCTCACGCAGTATACCAGCGGCAGAGATTATTATTTTTTCTCGGTACCGGGACGGTGACTGGCCCTGCATTATCTGACTGATACTAGGTCGAAAATGTTTCTGCTTACCGCGAGGGAATCTTGTTTTTTATTTGGAACTACTAGGTCACCGCAGTTGAACATCATTCCTCGATATTCAATACAAGGGTAACTTGAAATATTACTGCGAGCTCTCACCAAACGAAACTGAGTTTCAGCTTCTTCTTCGGAGGGCGGCGCTGTATCAGCACAAACCAGGCGGCTCTGGCCCACTCCTCGGGATCAGGCAAGTCGCCCTCTTAGCCCTTGATTGGCAGCGGGGACCAGAAGAAGGAGAATGGAAAGCAATTTTGTTGTCTTACTCCTTCTGCTCGTCCACGGCGCCGATGGAGCGCCGTGTGGGTAATTGATCTTACGCCTAGGAGCTGCTGTTGTCTTCCTGCTATTGCTCGTCCCCGGTGCCGATAGAGCGCTGCGAGGGTAATTGATCTTGCCCCTGGGAGCCGTCGAGAGCTACCCCCCTAGATTATTCCGGAGAGAAGAGGGGTGTGCTGCAGCCTCCGTTGCTGCTTCCTGTATTGCCGCAAACCAGACGCCCCTGGGCAGCGGTATCCTTCAGCGGGGTGGCATACGAGCACGAACAGCGGCAGCCATGGGGGGGTGGCGTTTGATGTAGGAGCGGCCTTCAAAATGAAAAATTGTGGTGGGTGGGTAGAAAGAATGGTAATTGTTCAGGATGATCTTGATCTGACCTCGGGGCGGTGGAGTTGCGCTTTTGAAAACGCGCAAGAGACAGACGCCAACGGATATATATTGTTTGTTTTGGTTGAGCGCTAACAAAATCCAGTTGATCTGACCTTCGAATCGGTGGCGAGACAGTGTGACATACCCCTCTACACGTTGGATGCTGTTGCAAATATACCCGCCATTCTATGGATATAGACGAGCGCGGTGATGTTGTGTAGGCTGAAGGGGGTGTAAATGCGCAGGGGAGCTTCGACATATTACAGTTCTAGAACACCAAGCCCAGACCCCTCCGGTGATCTTGCTGTGGAATCAACGCACACACGCTGCTATCAATGACCCGCTCTCGTACCATACGTCATCGCGGTCGACGGCCTGAGTCACTCTCCTGTGGTCGAACATGGATGGCGATGGCATGGTTATTGAGCTTGTTGAACTGCAGTTGTTCTGTGTTCTCACATTTATTCAGCGCCATATAATATCACCTAATATACTCATAGCCCGTATTCAGTATTCACGAGGCACAGACAGCGAGACAGACTGAAATCTCTCTGGGGTGGAAGAATAAAATGTACCCCACATGTAATTGCAGCGTTGTACCTTCAGTTTCGTTTTCATTGAATATTAACATTACGTCCCAGCTGTGAGTGGTACTCAGATTGCGCGTATCACAGGGTTTCTATGTCCTCATGAAGGACATAGGTCGGCAACTCCCCTTAGTGCTATTAATAGTGAGTACCAGGGTCAGCAGGGTGATACAAAGACGTCCAGCCTTTAATCAGTTGCGCACGTAAACTATGTAACCCGTTTTGAGGGGGACAAAATATGTCAACTGTGGAACTCACAAGCTGTTGATATACTTCGAAGTAGACTACCAGGTAAAGTGTTAGTACAGGTGAGGGGAAT
>JAYJMJ010042095.1:0-21234 GCA_036873875.1 Laminaria ephemera | reverse complement strand
GCATAGCTAATGCATAGTCATGGCTATTCAGCGATTCCTTGCTGGTCAGAGCGTTCCAGCAGCACATTGGTCGACGTCAGTTCTTCTGGCGTCGGCCTCGTGTTGTTTTGACGCGACCATCGGCGCTCGGCTGGCATATGTCGCCAAAAATCGCTGGGTGAGAGTAGCGGTGGCGACGCTGCGGGACGGTTGCTGAACGTCAACGAGAACATCAGGGTCGTCGCCGAGCACAGCAGAACCATCAACGACCCAACGCCCGCCAGCATCTGGACGGCTAGCGAACGCCGCATAATCTTGTCGTGCTTGCTGGCACGAAGTTGTTGGGTCGCGCACGAGCGAGGAGGCGCCAACAAACCAAGGTGCTTCGGAGTCGCGATGTTGGTGTCGGCGAACAGTTGCATCACAAAGGTGGTGCAGAACACCGCTCGGCGCTCCGAGGAGTTCCGACGATGAATCGCTGTTTCCAGAGACGTCAACCACCGGCGCCGAGAAAGCGAGTGTTTTGTTCCACGGGTCTTGCGAGCAAGCGCGCACATACCTACAAGGAACACCTCGTCCCACGCATACCGGGGTGTGGTACCGAGATACCCCAGCGCCGTATTTCGAAGTTGTGCTCGCTCCCCAGGTAGGAGATCGAGGCACACGAACCCGACATCGTCGTAGTGATCCACAAACACGCTGAGTTTCCGTGCAGTGCACCCGGCAAAGGTGTGCTCGATCACCCACGGCTCTGTCTGGCCGTCGATCGTTCGATCCACCACGATTCCGATGTGATGGAAGGGATCATCGGTAAGTTCGATGAGTTTGTCGAGAGCGCTTCCCGCCTTCCGAGCGACCGCGAGGTCACCGTCCTGAAGGGCAGGGACGGCTCGAAGAGCGTCCGACCAAGGTCGTTGTTCCATGAAAATGTCTCCACTGGGACGAGTGGGCTTCTTTGCCAATCGGCGGGAAACGTCGTCCCAACAGGGTTTTCACAACGAAGGTCAGGCCAAACGACCGCGAAAAGAAGTGCCGACCGCCCGAGGACTTCAGCCCGTTCGCTGGAATGCTTGAGTATCGACGATTCACCCGCTTCCGAACTCGCCGTCGAGCACGCAGCTCTGGCCCATATCCGTCAGGTTCATGCCCGACACCTCGATGACGCGCGCTCGAACGCCACCCGCCTCGCCGACGAGTCGGCCGAACAAACCGAGGACGGCATCCGGGACCTCGCCGATGACGATGGTGAAGGCGAAGCCGCCGCCCAAGCGGTCTCGGTGCGGCAGGCCTCGGCCCGGGCGATGCACGCGATTCGGCGGGTCCGCGAACTCGAAGCAGTCGGGCAAGCGCTTGCCTTTGGCCACATCACGACCGCCGATCACGAACGAACCTATGTCGGGCGCCTCAGCGTTATCGACTACGCCGCCGACGAGGGCGACGATGTCCTGCTGGTCGACTGGCGTGCCCACGCTGCGGCACCCTTCTACCGGGCGACGCCGCTCGACAATCTCGGAATCACCCATCGGCGTCACCTGCTGTACGACCCGATAACTGGCCAACTCACGGGCTACTCCGATGAGGTCTTCGACGCCGTAACGATGGAGAACACCATCGGGCTTCGCGGCGAGGCGGCCATCATGGCTGCGCTCAATCAGCCCTCCGACGGGCGAATGAAGAGCGTGGTCGCCACCATCCAAAGTGAGCAGGACGCAGTAATCCGGGCCCCAGCAAAAGGGGCGCTCATCGTCCAAGGCGGCCCTGGCACTGGCAAGACCGTCGTCGCGCTGCACCGTGCTGCCTACCTGCTCTACAACCAGAGCGCTGCCCTTGCCGAGAGCGGCGTGCTCGTCGTCGGACCCACCAACGAGTTCCTCAACTACATCAGCGGCGTACTGCCATCGCTCGGCGAAACCGGTGTGGTGTCGGTTACCGCAACCGAGTTGTATCCCGGGATCCTCATGGGCCGCGTCGATACGCCCGAGACCGCTCAAGTAAAGGGACTCGCCGTCATGGCCGAGTTTCTTTCCGCCGCAGTAGCGCTTCGACAACGTCGGCCATCAGTTGGCCTTTCGGCCTGGTACGGCTCGGCCAAAGTGAGCCTCAGCGTTGACCAGGTCACCGAAATGTTCGACACCGCCCAACGTCACCGCACCCACAACGACGGATCCACGGCCTTCCGAGGGGCGCTCATCGATGCGCTGTCCGCCGCCGGCTACGACCCATCCTTTGGCGACCTCGAGGAGGCCCGGGCCGCGTTTGAGTCGTCAACCGATGTGGATCTGTTTCTTCTTCAACACTGGCCGAGGCTTACCCCGGAACAGGCCCTCAACGACACGCTCGGTTCACCATCGATCCTCCGGGCCGCCGCGGCCACAGCTGGTTTGTCGGACGAACAACGTGACCTGTTGGCACGCGATCGTGACCGTGAACGAAATCTCGACCGCCGTCGATGGAGCGAGGCCGATGTGCCGCTTCTCGACGAACTCCTTGCCGTCGTCGGAGGAGCCCTTGGCGGCGGCATCGATTCGGAGCGCACCGTCGAACGTGACGAAGCCGACGAGTTTGAGATGGCCGATGCCTTCGACGAGTCCGATGATGCCGATGACTATCTCGACGACGAATCCGAAGAGAAAGAACACGAACTGTGGTCACTTGAGGAACTTGTGGAAGACGAATACCTCGATCACGAACGACCGGGGGGCTCATAGATGACTGACGACCATGTACTGCGAGAACAACCCGAGGGCTACCCGCTACTCGACAACGATGGCATCCCGATGTCGGAGATCGCGGTCGACAACGTCGATGATGCCTTCGTCGATCACGGCGTCACTCTGCAAGAACTGGCAGCGGGTCAACGGGCATGGCGGTTTGGGCATGTCATCGTCGACGAAGCGCAGGATCTCACCCCCATGCAGTGGCGGATGATCACTCGCCGTGCTCGTGGCGGATCGATGACCATCGTCGGCGACCTTGCGCAACGTTCTATCGGCGAGCCTGGATCGTGGCGCGACCATCTCCCCGAAACGGTGAAGGACTTCAGTTACCAAGAGCTCACCATTAACTACCGGTCGCCAGCCGAGGTCAATGACCTGGCCTCGGCAGTGCTTGCCGAACTCGCGCCCGAGCTTGCTGCTCCTCAGGCGATTCGAACCTCCGGGTACCCGCCAACCACCATTCGAGTCACCGATATCGACCAGATCACCGACGTCGTTCTGGCCGAACGAATGGCCCTCCCCTCGGGACAAGTAGCGGTAATCGGTGCAAGCGAATCGGCCCGATTCGTTCGCGAGGGAGTGCAGTGGCTGTCGGCCTGGAAGTCCAAGGGCCTCGAGTTTGATTCGGTCATCGTGGTTGAACCAGCCCAAATCCTTGAACAGCCCAACGGCCTGAGCCTGCTCTACGTCGCGCTTACCCGGACAACCTCACGGCTGACCATCGTTCATCAGCAAGACGTTCCCGAGATCCTTGCGCAGGTGCTGCACACACCTCCGAGCTAACGGGGCGAGAAGTACTCCGACGCAGCGAGCTCGGCGAACGCATCGGTCGATGCGGCCGAGGAATCCCAGCGTCGCTCGCAGAACCCGGTGTCGGTGCTCTGCTGAAACCAAAGCACCGCACGGATGTGGGGCATCTCTGCCTGAAGTGTTGTTCCCATGTCGAGAATCCACTCGGCTTTGGCCTGAGGATCGGCAGGGTCCTCGTTGGTGGCGGTCTCGCCGATCATCAACGGCATATCGGGGTGGTTCGTACGGGCCCACTCGTAGAACGGTGCGGCCTGTTCGGCGAACCCTTTCCAGGGAGCATCTCCGTGACAACCAAACCAGTTGTATGGATTCCACGACACCCAATCGAGCATGTCATCGCCCGGGTACATCGCTTCGACCTGCTCGAAGGAACCAAACGAGTGCCCCATGTAGTTCACGAACCAGATCAACTGATCGCCGCCGATGGGCTCCATGATTTCATGGGCGTGTCGAAGCATTGCCCGGTAGTCGGCATCGGTTCCATACGAACCACCGAGCGTCTCGGAATCGTCCTCAGGTTCGTGATGCAGAGAAAACAGTACCGGGTGTCCGGAAGCGACGATTTCGTTTGCTGCCCGACGCAGCTGGTCATCGAACTCGCCGTTCGCTACCCGGCGCCACACAGGCCCAGCGGCGTTATCGGTGCTTACTTTCCACGAGTACACCAGCGTCCGCCCGCCATCGGCCAGGATCTGATGTTCGGCCGGAAAGAACGTTGCGTCGGGACCAACAGCGTACAGACGGACCAGATCGATGGTCTCGCCGAGGATTTGTTCCTGAACGGCAAGCTCGAGGTTGTCGTTTCGTCGGTCGGTTGAGCCAATCAACGCACCACAGTTTGGGACCAAAATGTCCGATGACTCGCCCGGTATGCATTCCATGGGCGGGAGGGGCACCCATTCCTGCGCTTGGATCGGGTTGTTGTCCGCAAGCTGACCGCGAATCAGCCATGCTGCGGTTGCCGCAAGAGCAACGAGCAGTACAACTGCCGCCACGACGGCGCCAGTGGCGCGACGCGAGACCGTTG
This sequence comes from Laminaria ephemera, assembly GCA_036873875.1. NCBI lineage: Eukaryota > Phaeophyceae > Laminariales > Laminariaceae > Laminaria > Laminaria ephemera. The sequence continues at coordinate 16,701 of JAYJMJ010042095.1, read as the reverse complement.
CGGTCGGGGAGGGGGTAGCGGGTTCGGAAGACACGGATTCTGAAGGCACGGATTCGGAAGACACGGATTCTGAAGACATGGGTTCCCATTTTCATCGGCCTTGGTATGACAGGCCTTGAGACGGGGTAACAGTTGCCGATAGCTCTCTTATGTTCCGTAAGTCGATTTTGAGAGAACACCACCCAGACCCGATCACTGGGCTGGCGCCACGCGAGGCCTTTCTTCGGTGGGTGAATAACGCAGTTGCCACGCCTCTCACCACGACTCCGTCGTCGGTGATCCTTGTTCGGCTCGAAAACCTGTCCGATATCAACGATCAATTTGGACCCGATCACGGGAACTATGTGCTTGCCAGCGTTGCCGAACGTCTTGTCGCTGTCATCGGCGCCGACGATGGGCATATCGCCCGAGGCTTGGGTCCCGAATTCCAGATCCTGCTCCACGATGTCAACAGTCTCGACCTCCCACGCCTGTGCCAGAGCCTTCTTACGATCGTTCGAGAGCCAATCGAGACCGGTGACACCATCGCTATCCCAAGCGTGACCGTCGGTGGCGTTCTGCGTCAGCCGCCGCACCGAGAAGGCGCCGACCTCTTAGCGAGCGCCCGCAGCGCGCTGCGAGATGCACAACGGTCCGGACTGGATCTTGCCGTGTATGTCAACGACGTCACCCGAAGTGATGCCGCAGTTTCAAAAGTCGACGACCGGCTCGAGAAAGCCTTTGCTCGCAACGAATTCTGCCTCTACTACCAGCCAATCGTGACCCCAGGCGACAAGAACCTGATCGGTTTCGAGGCCCTTCTTCGCTGGATCGACCCCGCCGGGTCGATCGACGGCATGCAGATGAGCCTTCCAGGCGAATTCCTTCACCTTGTGGAACGATCGGAACTCGCCGTACCAATTTATCGATGGGTGATGGAGGAGGCTTGCCGGTCGGTGCAACGATGGAGCAAGCGAATGGACCGGTCGCTCATGGTCTCGGTAAACATCGCCGGAACCCACCTTGAGGAACCAAAGTTTGCCGATTCGGTTCTTGGAGCGGTCTCCGCAAGCGGACTCTCACCCGAACGTCTTCTGCTCGACATCACCGATCAGGCGCTTCAGCACAACCAAGAGAAAACGTGGTCTCGGCTGCGTCGACTCAAACAAGAAGGTGTCCGGATTGGTCTGAACGACTTCGGTGTCGGCGTCTCAACACTGACAACCCTGCGCGACGTCAACGTCGATGCCATCACGATTCCCCGAGCATTCGTTGCCGGGCTCGGCATCTCAAGCGAAGACACAATCATCGTGCAACACATGGTGTCGCTAGCTCACGAACTCGGTGTCGTAGCGATGGCCACAGGCGTCGAGCACCTCGAACAGCGCACCATGCTCAGCGAGATGGGTTGCGACCTTGCTCAGGGGTTCCTCTTCGGACGACCAGAGCGTCAAAGTCAACTCGACATACTTCTACCTGGTAATCCAGCGGCCGCGGCCTGACGAGGAATGGGCCGTTTGGCCCCTATGGCGACCAGGGAAAAGACCGATAGGAATCTCGCAACGTAGCGGGGACAAAATATGCTGAAGCGAAAAAATAGAGAGATAGCCGTCGACCCACTCACCGGTCTCGGTGGTGCCGGGTCGCTTGTCGACGGCATTGAAAAGCGGCTCAGCCAGGGACAATGGCCGGGTGAGCGCTGTGCGCTTGCGCTGGTGCAGATTCTCGACCTCCCCGAGGTCAACCGGGTCTACGGGCCCGAGGTGGGCAACGAAGTCCTCCGACTGCTGGCCACTCGCATCAAGTCGTCCGCTCCAAGCAAGTCCTCGGTCAGTCGCGAGCAGGGCACCGAATTTGCCGTGTTCTTTCCGAACTCGTCGATGCGCGATATGCGTGATTGGTCACGCACCGTTGTTGCTGCCCTTCGAGAACCGTTCAGTATCGACGGGAAACAACTGACCGTCCGCCCAGCTGTCGGCGTTTGTCTCGGAACGACCAACCACAAACTCGCCGAAGATCTTCTGGTGGATGCCCGACAAGCGGTGCACGAGTCGGCAGCCAAAGCGGTTGGTGAAGTTGTCATCATCGATGATGCCGACCAGAACCGCCCGCGACTACGAGCCGACGAAGAGAGCATCGAACGGGCGCTCGCCCAAGGCGACTTCCATCTCTTCTACCAACCAATCGTAATGGCCGGGAGCCGTCAGATCGTTGGCTTCGATACACTCTTGCGCTGGATCGACGCCCAAGCATCGGGCATTCAGGTCTTTACGCCGCGCGATTTCATTCTTCAGCTCGAACGCTCGGCGTTCGCACTTCCCGTCTACACCTGGGTACTCGAACAAGCGTGCCGTGATGCGCAGATGCGCAACCAGGCCACCGGCGGGAGCATGGTGCTCAGCGTCAACATCGCTGGACAGCAACTTGAGGCCGATGAGTTTCCCAACATCGTGGCCTCAGCTCTCTCGTCATCTGGACTTCCAGCGTCGAGCCTGCTGTTCGACATCACCGACGAAGCGGTTCAACGAAACCGTGAACTTACGTGGGAGCGAATCCGAGACATCAAGGCCAGCGGCGTCCGAATCGGGCTCAATGACTTTGGTGGCGGCGCAACCTCGCTCTCGACGCTCCGAGAGCTGTCGGTCGACTCGATCCGAATTCCACGAGTCTTCACCAGCTCGATCGAGTCGTCGCTCGATGACACCGTGATCCTCCGCCATGTCTTTGCGCTCGCCAAGGAGATGGGCATTATCGCCATCGCCGAAGGCGTGGAACGCGAGACACAGGCCGAGAAGCTCGCTGAGCTCGGAGCAAACCTTGCGCAGGGCTACCTTTTCGGTCGCCCCGAACGGGCATCTGACGTGATGACCCGCTTGACGGCCGGCCGCCAAGCACCTGCCGCGTAGGCCCAACCTCCAACGTTCCTGCGGGAACAACCGTTCCGAGTGCACTTGGGTCAGGATTTGAGGCATGCTCTTTAGAGCATGACTGAGCAACCCCCTCGTCCAGGCTGGTGGAAAGCATCCGACGGCAACTGGTACCCACCAGCACAAGCCTCGCCGTCGAGCCCCCCGCAAGCCCCCTCGTCGACCACGCCTTCAGCGGCCCCCGACTCGGGTTGGTGGCAGGCCTCTGACGGCAAGTGGTATCCGCCGGAGAAACACCCAAGCCGTCAAGTCTCAGCGCCAGCGCCCACGCCTCCCGTAGCGCCAGCGCCGTCAGCTCCGGTAGCGCCACCGATGCCTCCTGTCGTGACGCCGCCTGCGGCTCCCGCGGCTCCCGTACCGACGGCTCCCGCGGCGCCCGTACCGACGGCTCCAGCGGCTCCCTCGGCACCGGCGAGCACGGATAGCGCCGGATGGTGGCAAGCCTCTGACGGTCGTTGGTATCCACCCCAACCCACAGCACCGCAAACAACAGCAGCACAACCCGCACCGTTCGCGGCACCAACAGGCGCTCCGCCGGTTAGCCCTCCACAAGTCTCGGCTTCCGCGCCAGCGGGCTACCCGGCACCGACCGCAGCGCCAACACAACCGGCTCAGGCCTTTGCTGCCCCGCCGCACAAGCCGCCAACCGGTCGTGGTGTCACCTTGGCCGCCGGTCTCATCGCAGCAATGGTCATCATCGCCGGTGTGTTCTTCGTGAGTTCCCGAGACGGCAATGACGACCAGGTCGATGTGTCGCCGCCCGTCACCGTCGACGCTGGCATCGAGGCGCCAAAGGACGCCGAGACCGAACCCGAGCCAGAGTTCGAGGCCGAAGAGTTGGAGGAAGGTGTGTTGGGTGGCGAGTCAGAAGACACCGAACCGTCATCGCCACCGACCACCGAATCGTTCGACCAGTCGTTCCCCGGCCCATCGGACCCAGTCGATGTCATCGGCAACGACGGCGAAGCATGGAACGAGGCGTCAGCGTTAGCGCTCGGCAACATCGAAGACTTCTGGCGGGAAGAGTTCCCCGCGGTCTTTGGCGCCGAATACGAGCCCATCAGCGGAGGGTTCTATGCCTACAGCTCCAACGAACCAATCCCGCCGTGTGCTACCAGTCGAGGCGAAGTGGCCAACAACGCCTACTTCTGTGGCATCGAAGATGTTGTTGCCTGGGACGACGAGCAACTTTTCCCCGGCGTGTACGAACAAGCCGGTGACCTCGGAGTCGGAATCATCCTGGCCCACGAAATCGGCCATGCCGTCCAAGAACGGGTCAACTTCGACGGACGCACCATTACCTTCGAGAACCAGGCCGACTGTTACGCAGGAGCATGGATCGCGAGCGTCGCCGAGAACCCGAACGACGGATTCCCAGTAACAAGCGGCGACCTCGACCGAGCGCTCGCCCAGTTTGTTCAGATCGCCGACACACCGGGCACTGCGGCAACCGATCCGTTTGCTCACGGCAACGCCTTCGACCGGGTAAACGGCTTTCGTGACGGCCTCGACAACGGTGCAGCGAAGTGCGCGACCTACACCGACCAGAACATCGTCACCACGCAGGTTCCGTTCGGAAGCCTCACAGAACAACTCTCCGGCGGAAACCTACCGTTCCTCACCAACGAACCCGACGACGACATCTTCGACCTCATGCCCGAAGATCTCGAACTGTTCTGGGCGGCTGAGTTTGAGGGACGGTTTGGCGAGTGGGACCCAATCGACGGATCGGTCGTGACCTACACCGACGGAAACTCGTTGCCGTGTGGCGAGAGCGACGTCGATTTGCTGGCCTTCTACTGTGCCACCAACGACTACATCGGCATGGAAACCGAAACCGCGATCCGTGATCTCTATGAGCAGTACGGCGACTTCGGCCCGGGCATCATCATGGCGGCCCAATACGGATTCGCTATCGAGTCCCGCCTAGGAGCCACCGAAGACCGTCTTCTCAACAGCCTTCAAGCCGACTGCTACGCCGGCGTATGGACTGCTTCGATTCTGCCTACTTCCGATCGACCATTCGACGAAACCGAAACCGATCCGGCCCGCCGAATCCTCTCGATTTCACCCGGCGACCTCGACGAAGCCGTCGAAACCCTCCTAGTTCTCGGCGACGAGCGCGATACCGACGACAATCGGGGCACTGGGTTCGAGCGAGTCGGCGCCTTCAGGGAAGGCGTTCTCAACGGTTTCGACGGCTGTAGCCGTTTCGACGCTTCGTAGCTTTCGCTACTTGCCGCCCTGGGTCTTTTCGGTCGTGACCGTCACGGCCTTGTTCTGGCTGCCGTTCTGACGGTCGGCCAGAACCACCGCCGCCGACAGTGCGACGAGTAGGGCCGCAATGATCGCCGCAAGCGGAACCCGGTTGTTCTGATTGACATCGACGATCGGAATGCTGTCGCCGGGAAGCTCGATTGCGCCAGCGACCTCGGTGAGTTCGTCGGCCGAAGCCTCAGGTGTTTCATCAAGGGATGTGAGGTCGATGACTTCGTCGTCGCTGAGATCGAGTTTGAATGCGGGTTCAGAAACATCTGGCGTTTCGACTTCGACAACCAGTGGCGCACGAGTCGTGGTCGTTGGAAGCGATGTGGTCGTGAAGGTGGTGGTTGTTGTGCTTGGAGCAACAGCGGTTGCGAGGACAGCTGCCTCGTCGTCTTCGACGGTGGTGACATCGTCGTCGCCCAAACGGGCAGCAAGCGAGTTCGGTGTCGAGTCAGGGTCGACGGCGCTGCTCGAGATGACCTGCGAGCGAACCGACAACGATCCGACGCCGGGAAGCGAGACGTCAACGCTGTAGGCGGCGCTGTCTCCCGGGGCAAGGCTGCCCACCGACCAGTTGAGAGTCGACCCATCGAGTGCGACCTCACCGACGGTGGTGCCGAGTGAATTCGCTCCGATCGACAGCGATGAAGCGAAATCGGTTGCGACGACGATGTCGTCAGCCGTGACATTCATGAACTCGTCAGCAGCGTTGGTGATGGCAACGGTGATCGTGCCGGCAAGCTGCGCAGAGTCGTTGTTGGCCGGGGCGTAGGACGTGCTGACCTCAAGGTCGGCGGTCGCTGAGAGCATTACTGTCGCTTGGCCGGTAGCTGGGGCGCCATCATCGGTGCCGACGATCTCGGCCGAGAGGGTGCAAGCGCCGGTGTCAGCAACGCACTGGGCGTAGCCATCGGCGGTGGTGACTACAGGGATCTCTACAACCACGGTGTCGCCGGCTGCAATATCGCCTTCCCAACGGATGGTTGCGCCAATCGAGCTGGTTACTCCGCTCGGAGCGGTGACGATTCCGTTTCGGTCGACGCCGTTCGGAAGAACGCCACGTACCCGAACACCGGTCTGATCAGCGTCGCCGGAGTTCGTGATACTCAATGCCAGTGATGCGGTGCCATCGCTGTTGAGCGGGCGTGAAGCGGCAGCGAAGGCAAGGTCAAGGCCGGTGACCACACATGTAAAGGTCACCTGGTGAGCCGAGATGCTGTTACTTCCCTGGCCAGCGCCACCATCGATATGGGTCAGCGTGAAGCTCGATTCGCCGCCAGCAAGGGTAACGGTGCCAAGAAGTTCGCCGGGGAACACATCGACGGGAACGTTGGCAAGGTTCTGGTCGCTTGAGGTGGCGGTCATTGCGCCGAGGAAGTCGACGTTCTTCGGGAGATCGGTGGTGGGTCCAACGGTTTCGCTACCGACGGTGACCGTAAATTGTTCACGGGGCTGGTCGCGACGTTCCGACCAGTGGCGATCCATGCTCACGGTGCGCACGGCGTACGTTCCTGCGGTGAGAGGCTGGGAGAGGTCGACCGAGGCGGTTGCTGCTGCCGGACCGTCGTTGCCGAGCAGTTCGACGCCAGGTGTGTGGCTGAGCTCCTGAAGGTCGGTTCCACATCCCGCAGTTCCGGACTGCGCGTCAGCAGGACTGCTCAAACCCACGAATGCCGTAACCAAGGTGAGGGCGAACAGCGAGAGCACAGCTACCGCACGCACCGATGTCTTGGCGGAGTTCTGTGGCACCGAATCCTGTTGCCCCGAATCTTGTGACCGGGAAGTGGCCGAATTGAAAGGCGCCGAGTTGGTAGGCATGTGGAAGAACCTTCTACGTGTTCGAAAAGTCTTGCCGTTGCCCTTCGGCCGTTCGGCCCATGGCATGAGTAATTCGGCCCATTTTCTCTTTTGGGTGGCCGGGAACTGGCTGAGCGAATCGCATGACGATGGTGAGGCCGGCTTTAAGAAGGCATCGCTTTCGCCGATGGGAGTCATATGGCCCATGTCAGAGATCGAGAGCGTGTTCGGACCGTCGCGCTCGCCATGCTCATCGCTCTGGCTATTGGTTCGTTCGCCTTCGCAATCACTCGATCATCGGACAGCGTGTCGGCTCCCGAAGCCGGGCCCGGCGAAGACACTCCTGGTCCATCGGTTCTGGAAACTTCTACAACGATTGCTGAAGGCGACCGCAGCGAGGGCGAGATGGCTTCCGAGGAAGCGACGAACTCCACGGTGCCCGATGAATTGGCATTCGTCGATGAGGTCGAAGATTCGGGCTTTGTGCTCGATCTCGATGGCATCACAACAACCGTGGCGCCGACGACGACCGTGGCTCCCGCCGATCCTGCGCCACCGGCGAAATCCAACGCACCAGGCGCGGTGGGAGTACCTGTTCCGCCGATGCCTACGGTTCCTGCCGGCCTCGACCTCCGTGCACCGATTGCTGGGGCGATGTCGTGGGCCGGAATTGGGGACGCCGCCGACCCGTATGTCCTACGCACCGGCGCCGGCTATTACGCCTACACCACCAATACCTCTACCGGGCATGTTCCGGCATGGTTCTCAACCGACCTGACCGAGTGGCGGGCGCTGGGTGATGTTCTGCCTGTCTTACCGACATGGGCAGCTCCCAGCTCGACCCAAACGTGGGCGCCTGCGGCACTGATTCGCGGCGGCACCTATCTGCTGTACTTCACGACCCGCCATGCTGGAAGCAATCGGCAGTGCATCGGGGTGGCTGCGGCCAGCAGTCCAGAAGGCCCCTTCGAGTCTGCTGCGACTTCTCCATTGGTTTGCCAGACCGATTTGGGTGGCTCGATCGATCCATCGACGTTTGTCGACGCCGATGGGCAGGCCTACCTGCTCTTTAAGAACGACGGAAACTGCTGCAAGATTCTCACGAGCATTTGGAGCCAACCGCTTTCCGCGGATGGGTTGTCGCTCGTTGGATCCCGGAGTGAGCTTTTGTGGTCCACCGATACCTGGGAAGGGTCGGTTGTCGAAGGGCCCTCGATGATCGAAGTCGGTGGCCGGTATCACCTGATCTACTCGGCCAACTCCTGGTCGAGTAACCGCTACGCAATGGGTCACGCGGTGTGCGTGACTGCGCAGGGTCCTTGTTATAAGTCATCGACCACCCCATGGCGGGCAAGCGCTGGCGGCCCTGGGGGCGGCGAGTTCCTTGTGGACGCTGGCGGCGCGGTGTGGATGGTGCTTCACGAATGGCGTTACCGCATCGGGTATCCAGGCGGCGTGCGATCGATGTACTTCGAACGTCTCAGTTTTAACGGAGCTCCTCCTGCGACTCTTCCGCCGACAACACTCCCACCAACGACGGTCCCGCCGACCACTGTTCCTGTGACGACGCTCCCGCCGACCACTCTTCCGCCCACCACTCTTCCGCCCACCACTCTTCCTGTCACCACGGTTCCGCCGACCGTTGTTCCTCCAACGACTGTCCCTGTCTCCACGGTCCCACCGACAACACTTCCACCAACGACGGTTCCGCCGACCACTGTCCCACCAACGACGGTTCCGCCGACCACTGTCCCCGCAACCGCGGCACCTTCGGCCAGCAGCGCCGCCACATCGAGCGCTACGTTGGCGCCGTGACGTCCGACCTTGCAGCCCAGCTTGCCGAGCAACTCGCTGTTCTCTATCCCGATCACGAGTCGCCCGAATCCCTAGCGGCCCAGGCGTTTCAAGCGATCGGCATCGACAGCGATGCGGCGAACCGGGATGCCCCGTACTCCGGGCCTGTTTGGTCAGAAACCGATGTTGCCGTGATCACCTACGGCGACTCGATACTCGACGATGACGAACCGCCGCTACGAGCACTGCGGTCCTTTGTCGACCAACGACTCGACTCCATCATCTCGATGGTGCACGTGCTGCCGTTCTTTCCCTACAGCAGCGACGACGGTTTCTCCGTCGTCGACTTTGCCCAAGTGCGGACCGATCTGGGGGAGTGGTCCGACATCGCAGCACTCGGCAACGACCACCGCCTTATGGCCGACCTCATCGTGAACCATGCGTCCGCCTCGAGCGAATGGTTCCAGCAATTCGTCGCCGACGAACTGCCCGGTCGTGACTATTTCGTTACCGCCGACCCGACGGCAAACCTCAGCTCCGTCATTCGTCCCCGAACCTCGCCGCTGCTTCGCCCGGTCGAGACGCCGGCCGGGACCCGTCACGTTTGGGCCACATTCAGCCACGATCAACTCGACCTGGACTTCGCGAACCCCGAAGTGCTCCTCGAGTTTCTGCGGTTCATCGACCTCTATCTCAAACAAGGCATCCGGGCGCTGCGGCTCGATGCGGTGGGATATCTCTGGAAAGAGATCGGGACCACATCGATCCACCACCCCAAAACCCACGTCGTTGTCCAGGTTCTTCGCCAGCTTCTCGTCGCCCGCCAACCCGACGCGCTGCTCATAACCGAAACCAACGTTCCCCATGCCGAGAACGTGTCGTATCTCGGTGGTGTCACGAGTGGTGACGAAGCCCACCTCGTCTACAACTTCACGATGCCACCTTTAGTGCTTCAGGCGATGCTGGCGGGCAGTAGTGAGCACCTCCAGTCATGGATCGGTGGCCTCGAACCTCTAAGCGCAGGAACCTCGTTCTTTAATTTCTTGGCCTCCCACGACGGCATCGGGGTGCGGCCCGCCGAGGGAATCTTGTCCACCGATGAAGTCGCTGACCTCGCCACAGCCGTGCAACGAGCAGGCGGGCTCGTTTCGATGTTCACGGGGCCCGACGGCGCCGATCACCCATACGAGCTCAACATCTCGCTCTTCGAAGCCATGCGCCTCGATGGCGATGGCCAAGACGACGGCCATCAGATCGATCGATTCTGCGCCGCCCACGCCATCATGTTGGCCTTTGTTGGACTCCCGGCGTTCTACATCCACAGTCTGCTGGCTTCCCCCAACGACCATGCCCGGGTGGCCGAGACCGGCGCCAACCGCTCGATCAATCGCGCCCAGCTCTCACGTACTGACATCGACCTCTCTTTAGATTCGTCGGACAGCGCATCGGCCAACGTGCTGGCCCGTCTTACCGACCTCACCGCACTACGCACATCGTCGTCGGCGTTCCACCCAGAGGCCGCACAAACCCTGATCGCTACTTCCACTGCTGTGCTCGGCTTGCGCCGCACCAGTGTCGGCTCCGAGACCCAAGAGGCCGAAGAGGTCGAGGTCTTCGTCAACGTGACCGCCGATGAGGTCGTCGTACCGATCGACGGCGACTGGGAGTATCTGACCTCGGCCGAAGAGGTTCCCGACGCGCTAGTTTTGCCGCCCTATGGATCAGGCTGGATTCGCCGCCGCTGACTAAAGTCCGTGGCGTGTCAAAGCCCACGCAATTCATCTCATCCACCGACGGCGTCGAGGTAGCGCTTCACGATCTCGGCGGCGATGGACCAATTCTCGTCTTTGCCCACGCCACCGGTTTCCACGGTCGTTGCTATATCCCCATAGCCAACGCGCTTGCGGACCGATTTCATTGCTACGGCGTTGATCTCCGCGGTCACGGCGACGCACGGATCCCCGACGGTCTCCCGATGATCTGGACAGGAATGGCCGAGGATCTGGCCGCCGCAGTTCAAGCCATCGCAGCCCAGAACGGCGCAGGCGACGAGCCTGTCTTTGGTGTTGGACACTCCATGGGAGGCGCAGCCATCGTGCTTGCCAGCCTTGCCAACCCCTCGATGTTTCAAGCCGCGTGGCTGTTCGAACCAATCCTGGCGCCGTCGACGATGCCGCCACCTGCCGAGGAAAGCGGTCTTGTCATTTCGGCCCGAAAGCGACGGGAAGTCTTCGACAGTTTCGACGCCGCATTCGAACGCTACGCCTCGAGGCCGCCGTTCAGCATGATCGACCCCGCCGCTCTTCGCGCCTATGTCGACTTCGGCTTCGAGCCGCTCGACGATGGCACGGTTCGGCTCAAGTGCCGGGGCGCTACCGAAGCAGCGGTCTTTGAGAACTCGATGAACGGCGGGTTCGAACAGCTCCACAAGGTGGACATGCCCGTTGCCGTCATTATGAGCGGCGACGGAGGCGGTCCGGCGTTCTTTGCTCCAGGCGTGGCCGAGGCCCTTCCGAATGCCGAGCTGGTGACCTTTGAGGATCTCACCCACTTCGGACCGTTCCAAGATCCGGCACGAATGGCTGAAGAAATCGCCACGTACTTCCTCGCAATCGATTCGTAAACCGGCAGCTCTGCCAACCGGTTCCCGCTTGGCACCCGGCCCTGCATCCGCTTTCTGTCCTGGTTTGCGCTTACTGTCGGTCCGTTTCGACCGTTTTGGGTACTTTTGCTGCGCCGAGACCGGCGTCACAAATTCCAAATTTGGCCATGTTTGGCCCCTTTTTGAGAAGGCGAAGATGCACGTTTTTCTGTTGCAATTGCAGCTAGTGCGATAGTTCTTTCCAAAACGAACACCTGTTCGCAGTACAATAGTCAGTTCTACCAATCGTGTCTTTCTTTGCGACTGAACCCATGGGGGGTGCCAGTCGTCGACACTGATGGGGGATTGCAATGACTATCCGTTTCGAAACCAGATTTGTTCCAGCCTTTACCGACATCGACGCCACAGAGCTTGCCTCTGAGGGTCTAAGCACCGCGTGGCAGCTTGCGGTCGGTATCTCGGCTGGAGTCGCCCTCATCGTGCTTGCTTTCGCCGTAGGGGTCCTGGCACAACGTCGAGGAAACGCTCTCGATGAAGCCCGCAAAGCCGAACTTCGTGCCGCAGCTGAGGCGTCGGGAGCCGTGAGCTTCACCGACCTCGATCTCTCTGACGACAGCGACTTCGACCTCGGAGTACCGACCCCGCCAGCGGCAGCGCCGGCCAGCGTCGTCGCCGAGTACCTGTAGAGCTCTACTTGGGTCGCTCGGGAGTCACGGCGATCCTTCGAGTAAGCTAGGGAATAGCGAGTGTGCAACCCGTTGTTGTACAGAATCGTAAGAAAGAGAGTTCCCCCTTATGGCTGAAGCCTTTTCACTAGATACCCGTCCGGTCGTTTCGCTTCCCGAAACCGACCGCGCCACCTTCCTAGGTCGCGTTTACTCCCACCTAGCCGCCGCAATCGGCGTCTTTGTAGCCCTCGAGTTCCTGCTGTTCCAGACCGGAGTGGCCGAACGTTTCCACGGCTTTGTTCGTGGCGGCGGCGGTGGCCGCTGGATGATTGTTCTCGGACTCTTTATGGTCGGAAGTTGGCTGGCATCGTCAGCTGCTGCAGATCTCCGAAACACCTCAAAGCAGTACGCCGGACTCTTTGGAATGTCAGCGGTCTATTCGCTGCTGTTCACGGTTCCGCTCTACGAAGTGTTCCGGATTCGAGATGATGCTGGCACCGTCTGGTCGGCAGTGTTCGCTACCGCTCTCGGTTTCGCCGGACTTACCGCAGTCGCCTGGTTCACCAAGAACGACCTGTCGTTCCTGCGGCCAATTCTGATGTTTGGTGGAATGCTTGCGATGGGTGCAATCGTCGCATCGCTGATCTTCAACCTTCAGCTCGGCGTCTGGTTCTCGGTGGCGATGATCGGCCTTATGGGCGCCTCCATCCTTTACCAAACCCAAAGCATCATCCGCCGCTACCCATCGCAGGCTTACGTCGGCGCTGCGGTGCAGCTGTTTAGCTCGGTCATGACCATGTTCTGGTATGTCCTTCGCCTCTTCATGGCACGCGACTAATACCCAAAACTGAGAAGGCCCCGGCGTCCAATGTGGATGCCGGGGCCTTTCTCGTTTTGGTGCTGTCTTTCGAGCGAGTTGAGTTGGCCCCTAGACGTTGCGGTCGCTATCGGCCCAGTACGGGGCTCGCAGCTCACGCTTGAGAATCTTGCCTGACGGGTTGCGGGGGAGCGCTTCGATGGTCTCAACCGATGACGGACACTTGAAGCTCGCCAACTGCTCCTTGCAATGAGCGATCAATGCAGGCTCGTCGAGCTCGTGGCCTTCGGCCAGCACGATGAGGGCTTTGGCGGTCTCGCCCCACTTCTCACTTGGCACCCCAATCACGCCGACGTCGGCCACCGATGGGTGACTCATCATGACGTTCTCGATCTCGGCGGGGTACACGTTTTCGCCACCCGAAACGATCATGTCTTTGACCCGGTCGTGAATGAAGAGGTATTCGCCCTTCATGTAACCGGCATCGCCAGAGCGGAACCAGCCTTCGCCCGGAAGGGCTTCGGCGGTTGCTTCAGGGAGCTTCCAGTAGCCGACCATGTTTGCGGGGCTATGGATCCACACCTCGCCAACCTCGCCCTCGGGGAGGGCCTCGCCAGAGTCTTCGTCGACGATCTTGAGACGCACCCCGATGACCGGCTTGCCTGCAGAGCGAAGCAGGTCGGACTTTGACCCGCCCGGATCATGGTCCTCAGGTGGCAAGTGAGTGACCAAGCCGGTGGTTTCGGTGAGGCCATAGACCTGCATGAAACCGCAGCCGAACTGTGCCATCGAGCCGACGAGGACCTCTTCGGTAATCGGTGATGCGCCGTAGACCACGAGTTTCATCGACGAGAGATCGGACTCTTCGGCGGGGAGAAGCAACAGGAACTGCAGCGCGGCAGGAACGAGGAACATGTGGCTGATGGAGTGCTGCTCGATGCAGCTGAAAATGACCATCGGGTCGACGTCGCGCATGACGATTGATGCCGCACCGTTGGCCATGCCATAGAGCGCCCAGCCCGAACCGCCGATATGGAAGAGCGGCATCGCCACCAGGCTCACCGATGTGGCGTCCATGTCCCACGAGTCGGCGGCCTTCACGAGACCAGCAAAGCTGGCGTTGGTGAGCTGTGCGCCCTTCGGGCGACCGGTGGTCCCTGATGTGTAGAGCTGCAGGCTCACATCGTCGCCCTCGCTGACGACCCCTGGATCTTCGGTGGAGTGACCGGACAGGAAGGTTTCGTAGGAAATATCGTCGCCGGTGATCATCGATTCGTCACCGAGGATCACAACGGTGGTGATGTTGGTGAGGTCAGCGCGCATGGCGGCGAGTTGGTCAGCGAAGTCGGTGTGGATGATGAGCACCGTCGCGTCGGAATCGTTGATGATGTAGGCCATCTCGGGTGCAGCGAGCCGCCAGTTGATCGCCACGTTTACGGCGTTGATCAGTGAGCCGCCGAATAGCACTTCGAAGTATTCGACGCTGTTTTTGTCGAGGAAGGCAATCCGGTCGCCTGGGTTCAGACCGTGCGCCTGGAGCGCATTGGCTACCTGGCCCGCACGGGCATAGACCTCGGCGTAGGTTTTGGTTGCACCGTCGGTTGAAAGGGTCACCATGGGCTGATCGGGCTGCCCGACAGCGTGGACCCGGATGATGTCGGCAATCGTGTCAATCGTCATATGTATGTAAGGTACCGGTTTTTGGTTCGGGACGAACCGCGGATCTGCGGGGTTTCTTCGCCCGCTATTTCCGCCACGCCGAGAAGGACTTCACCGATTGACCGGTTGGCTTCCGGAGCCATGGCCAAGGGTGAAGCGCTTCGATCTGCAGCGCTGACCGAAGTCGTTGGAACCCGGGAACCGGTGCGTAGGTGACCGCAAGACGGCGGTCGGCCAATGTGTGAGCGGGTGCGCCCAGATGCACCCGAAGGTCGCGGTGTTCCGCTAACTCTCCCAACGTCTCGGTCAAGAAGATCAAGCGTTTCCCCGACAGCTGCAGCTGGCCGAGGAGCGGTTCATCAAAGACAAACACAACCGGCAACGACGGATACGCCAGAAGCGCCGGGTCGTTGTTGCCTAACGATTCAGCGGTGAGCCAGACGGTGTCGGGTTGTCCGTGGGTGTCGGCTTTGGTGGGGCCACCCGTGACATCACCCTCGATTCGGCCCAGGGCAACGGGAACATCCACCGACGGGTTTGTTGTCGTTTCTGGCCAGTTCTCAATGGGACACGAAACACGGCTCGGACAGTCGGCGCAGAGCCCCGGGGCACGTTTCTCTACCTGAAACCGGGAGAACCCGTACGACTCTGCTTTGCCTGCTCCGACGGTCCATTGCCACCCCAACCGGTTTGCGGCGCGTGAGCCATCGAGGAGATGCCGGAAGAACTGATCCTCGCCGGCGGGCCATGGTTTCCCCAGTCGAACGCTGTGGTGCGATGCCCACCACATTCGAGTTTGGTTGACGAGCCAACCGTCGCCGGTGAGCTGGCTGGCCACCAGTTGCAGGCACGCCATGTCGGCAATATCGGATGGACGGATCTCTCCGGTGAGATCGGTGACCGGCGGTTCGTACCGCAGCGACGTGCCGCTTGCTGTGCCAGCACGGGCGTAGAGATGCCGGCTGTACTCCTGCCAAAGCAACTCGTCGCGAAACTTCTTCACGTCGTAACTCGGACCGCCGGCCACTGCATCCCACACGTGGGGGAGAGGTAGAAGGCCATGGCGGATGTACGGGGAGAGACGCGAGGCCCCTTGGCGGTGGGTGGGGAACACCTCATTGCGAGTCTTTGCGTATCCGGCTACATCGAAGGCGGCGAGAGCGCTGTCGGCTGCAACCTGTCCGCCTCGAAGACTCGATGCGGCTGGCTTGTCGGGGCAGAGGTGACCGAGGTGCTCGCTGACCCAGGTTTCGGCATCAGCGGCATTGGCTGGAGGTGTCGGAAGCTCTTGTGTCACCGGCTAGGCCCGAGGATCGACCGACAACCAGACGATCGCCACGGCGAAGCCGAGCCGTACTGTCCAGAGCAATGTCCGAACCAGATTGGCTCGCATGAGGCCGCGGTGTTCGGCGGCGTTGAAACCCTCAAGGAGTCGGCCGTGTGCTGGCGCCGCGACGAACCCGGTGACGAGGGCAACTCCCACCTGCACTGCGCCGGCTAGAAACGTGACGATTCGAAGGGTGTTGGTAGGTGCAAACGCAAACACCAACGCGCCAAGCGCCACCTCTGCCACCCACGGCACGGCTAGTAGCCAACTGATCCGGCGCATGTGTTCGCTCTGATACGTGCGGTAATCCTCGGCGCCAACGTGCGCAAAGAGCGGATAGTGGACCACATGCACCATCCAGATGAGACCGGTCATGACTGCGGTGAACACGAGATGTGCCAGGACGAGAACAACCCAGGTAGCGGTCATTCGCTGGATCCGTCCGTATCCGTTGCCGGCAAAAGCCGCTGGGCCAGTGTTGGGCCATCGATATCGACCGCCAGGCATAACTCGCCCGAATCGGGCTGGCTCGTCGCGATGACCAGCGAACCGGCGGTGCATATCGACGCAAGAAACCCGGACGGGTCATCGGCATCGAACCGAATGGTGAACGAGCAGTGAACCGGACTCGAGAGCATCACCGATAGATCGATGTTGTCGCCGTGTCGAACAGCAACCGTCCGGACATCGCCGATGCCCTCGGTGTGGTGAACCCGGGCCAGGTCGGCAACATCTTCACGACCACTGGCGTCGACGACAACGGCCGGCAACGCAATGGTCGTGTCGCCAGATTCGACCAGTGTGGCCCCGACCGAAACGACTGGAAGGGGGAGACGTACGTCAGCGACGCCGGAGTGCTCAGACAT
>JAYJMJ010041990.1:0-21235 GCA_036873875.1 Laminaria ephemera | reverse complement strand
CGATAGAGGTGCACCATTTTTTTTCTGAGGCTCCTCACTTGAGGAGCTCTGAACCTCACCCAAAAAATGATTTTGAGCAAAAAAAATGAAAGTGCAACCCGATGAACAAACCCAAGGCCTAGGTATACACACAAATCAGATTGAAAAAAAAAGAACGACATTCCGGCGATTTTGGGTTAAGGAGCGCCGTCATTCAGAAAAAAAAAAATCCAAAAAGTGCTACCTCTATCGTAGAACGCGTCAATAGTGCTCCGGTTGACGTAGCACGCGTCAAGTTCACAAATCCAGGACGCATACTACGATAGAGGTAGCATTTTTTCGGCGTTTTTTTTTCGTGAATGACGGGGCTCCTTAACCCAAAATCGTCGGAATGTCATGACACCGGCTACGATAGAGGTGCACCAGATTTTTTTCTGAGGCTCCTCGCTTGAGTAGCTCTGTACTTCGCCCATAAAATTGATTTTTGAGTAAACTAAATGTTCAACCCCATGATGAACGAACACATGGCCTAGGTACACAAAAAAATCATATTGTAAAACAAGAATGACATCCATCCGTACAAATTTGGGTTAAGGAGCCCCGTCGTTCAGAAACAAAAACGCCAAAAACTGCTACCTCTATCGTAGCACGTGTCTCATTCTTGAATTTTGGGAAAATATGGTTTTTTGTATACCTAGGCCGTAGATTTGTTTATCAGGTTGCATTTTCATTATTTTCCAAATCTGTTGTTGTTGGGTGAGGTTTAGAGCTCCTGAAGTGAGGAGCCCGAGAAACAATGATATCACTCATCTCTATCGTGGCATGTGTCCCAGGTACTCATGCTTCACTACAACGTCCTCCCATCCGCCAGAGGTCCCGTAAATTTCCGTGTTACCACTGAATCCAACGTACAAATGTATTGTAATCCTACTCCCCATAGTGTATAGGAGACACATCCGGCGTCATTGCGACAGAATGAGCCACCTACACCGCCACCCCTACACTCCATAACGCGAGAGGAGACCCGGGCAAGATTTGCTGTAGACCCGGCTCGGAGGACGGTCCCCGGCCTCTACATCGGTTACATCCTGCGGTTCGAGTGACAGCAAGCACTCTTTCACAAGTGTAGCAATTGAGATGGCAGGCGTGGATGGTCACAGACGCCACATCATTTAACACTACATAATCTGGAACAAAACTGAGTCCCGTGTTTTTGGATGGCTTTATTTAGTGTGTTTTTACGCACCTGGCTGGACGGCGATCTAGGGCATCGCGAGCAACAGCGACAACAGCACACGCTTGGAGTTGTCGTCGTCAACTGCCATTACCCTTGTGCGGACGAAAAAGCGACCATGGCGTGGACGGTCGATCATGGCTTTCTGCGAAGCCGTGTCGAACTTGGACGTACGTAAGAACAATATCGAAACGCACAGTTATTTCGATGGAAACCCCTGTTTCTTTTAAACACACCAATCGAGCTGTCTGCTGCTTCTACTTCCGCTAGCGGCTACTGACTGCAGGCTAATGCTGCATGCTGTTGGGTGTTGATTCCAAAACACACATCGTCGCACCTCATACCAAACACACGAAATATACAGCAGCAGCAGAGGCCCTTAAAAACCTATTATTTTCTATTTTTTTAGCTCTGTTGCTCTGTTGCTGCATCGCAAATGACCCTCCATGCTCTGTACATGGACCGGGCGTCCGTATGTATGTGTATGTGTGTGCGTTTCTGTATGTGTGAGTGGCGTGTGCGTTGTCGTATTATAGACAAACACACACACAAAACGATCAAAACGAGCGATGGGTTTTGATTTCAAAAGCTGCCGTTCATCCTTGCAGCCACAAAATCAGTAGTCAGCAGTACAGCAGCAGTACAGCAGCAGCGGCACAACGGCAGCCGTGCTTCAAGCTCTTCCGTCTGTGGCTGTAGTTACGGTGTATGCGTGTGTGGTTGGTGCATAGCAAGAGATCGAACCATGACAAGATGTTCACGTCAAGGGCAGCAACCAAACACTCATAGTCGGATCTCATACCAGGTATACGAAGCATACTGCTGGCGATAAATCAGTCGCTTATAGCATACCAGGTACATGCCATTGGAGGGCCTATATTAACCCTCTTCGGCTTGCGACGCCCTCGGGATATCAAGTCAACCCCATCCCGAAGGGGAACCTTGTATGATAACCCGTTGATCGCTTATTACTAAAGTATGTCCCCTCCACCATTGGGGCGGAGGGGCCGGCCCTCTTCTCTACGTATATACCTGGTACGTGGTATTACTGATGGCTGTTGTCTAGTGTACTTCTGTACATGCATAAAAAATCGTATAACGCGGAAGAAATAACCCCCCCCCTTAGAATGCACCACCCACACACATGAGCACACCCGGTGATATACGTTTTGGTTCGGTTTTCGACCGTCACTTTATCACCGGGGGTACGTTGAATAACATCCCGCTCACGATGGTGCGTCTGAAAACAGCATAAAGCTCCACAAGTTATCATACCACCCGGCGGATATAATCCACCCATAACACGCACCGGTATAAAGTACGGACTCCACCTGGAGGCAACTGCTCGCCTCAATAAAGTGGGCTGAACGAGGCTGTGTCCCGGACCGCGCCGGTACCTTCTTACCCCGCGCCTCGCGCGACGACGCCGATGCTGGTAATGTCGGTACCATGCATGTTACTACTCTTACTGTGCCCCAAGCCCCGACTGCCGGTACTAATTTTGTGGCCAATCACGGAACTTGTCGCGTGCACAGTTGTATCGGAGTCTCGAAAGGAAACCAGTCGCAATGCTACGGTGTATCGTTGTTCTGGACGCCGGTTGTAGATATAGGTTTCGTATGATTATGGCAGCAGTTAGTTGTTCAGCGGTGCAAAGGCCTCTGAGGTGCAATCCCCGGGAGTTTTCACATCATGGAATACCTATGGTACCGGTAACCAGAGCATACGGTAATTAGAGATCAGACGCCTGTGGCGTGAAGCGCAACATGAACTGGAACGCGTGTTGCACTCAGGCGCCGCAGGCGTGCAGGCCCGCGCACGCTCCCCGGGAGGGTAACCGTGTGCAAAAAAAGGCGATAATTACGTTAACACACGCCCGACAATCACTCGATGAGGTGCCTCTAGACACCTAAAGCTTTTTTTTTTTTGTTTTGCCTAAGACCAAAATATGTGTCTCAACTGTTTTTCCCGCACCCGGCGAGAAGGCCATGCCCAATAGGGTTTTCACCGGGGTTTTTCGCCGGCGTAAATAACCGTTGCGCGGCGCGAAACAGCGTGTTCCCGGGTCCAAGCGTGGTTCGTACCACCACCAGCATTGAGTGGGAATTGAAAAGTAAGCTGGTTTCTTACGTGTTCACACACCCGTTGTTATCACACCTGTTGTTGCCGGTATCACCCCCTTTGTTGTCGAACCCCCTGCTATCACACACCCTTGTTATCACACCATCTGTAATCTGGACGAGGTCTGTTAACCTTTCTTAGCAATCATAAATATACAATTAGCACAGTCCCTCGTTAGTACACCTCCGTTAGCACATCCCCTGGCTGCGCGGCTTCCGTGCATGTTGTTTACCACCGGGGATGCGGTAGATATCACCCCCCCCACACACAACAGCACACCCGGTGATAATATATTATATACCAGTAATGTCATAATATTATCACCGGGGTTTGTCTTCTTACTTGTTCTACGGTATAATTTTTATTTGGCGAACGCTACGATAGGGGTGCACCAGATTTTTGTTCTGAGGCTCGTCACTTGAATAGCTCTATGCCACACCCAAAAACAGATTTGGAGAAAATTATAAGTTCTCCCCGATGAACCACCGCATAACCTAAATTTAAAATCAAACACATTTCCAGAAAAATAACGGAATTCCGACGATTTTGGGTTAAGGAGCCCCGTCATTCAGAAACATTTTCGCCCAAAACGTGCTACCTCTATCGTACTATTAGTACTATTAGTAGCACGCGTCATTCACTGAAACAATCAACCAACACAGAAGAATAACAACTACTAAGAATTTTGGTATGGCGAAAAATCCGAGCATTGGGACGATGGCCTCCGCGACCTGCTCATCGTGGCGCTACTAGGGGTTGAGTTCGGTATTTGCCTCTGGCAGTACCCACGCGCCTATCCAGCCCGGTCAGGATTACTTCGTTCTCGATGCCGGTGAAGGCGTGGGGGGGAGAACAAACCAAAGGAACGGTTGTTGCTATCCCATGGGGCAGTACAAGGACCTGGCGAGGTAGTGGATGGCACGTATCTTTATATCGCAAGAAGTAGAATGAGGACTCATCGAGGGTTGTGTCGGCAGTGGCTTCCACCATCGATTACACATCCAGAACCAACCCCTTGTCCGACAAGCGATTAGACATACCACTCTAAACGAAGATGTTGAAACCGTTGGGGTAGTAATATGAATGCGAAACGGTACATGTACCTCTGTGCAGAGTGGTTGTTGACAAGTTGCACGGAACAATGGAGTATGGGAAGAATGTCGTCCTATTTTGACCACGGCTGAAGACAAAGATGCAAACGCGTCCCAGCGGGTATTCCCAAAACTGCGGCGATAAGTGTAGTTCCGCTTGCCGCACGCGGTAAATAGTTTCGCGCTGCACCCACTACTCTGTCTGGGTAGATACTACTTGACAACGGAATTGGATCCTTTGTCGCGGGGGTGATAGCACCTACCAGGTACGTTTTAGAGGATATATTATGGAAACATCTACAGTAGTGCGGTCGTCTTGGCAGCAGCTGTAGAAAGGTTCCAAAGTCTCCGTGATGCGTGAAGAACGTAGTGTATAGCTTACACGATAGTAGACTGATGCTAGCGGTGTACTTACAACTGTCCGTGTCGTGCATTTTCGCCGTCGTTCGTTACCATCACCGTAAAGGGACGGTGTGAGTTGTATGTCGCCTAGGTTTGAAGGTGATATTGAAGTCGCCACTGTGTGACAGTTTGATTTGTGCCTGGCTGTGAAAGGTGTGATCTGTTGGAGACTGCCAAACAAGTTCAAGTATAAATATTATATCATACTCTACGTTCGATGTACCCGGATACATGTGCATCTATATCTTCATCACATTTGCGTAAGTGGGACGCACAAGCGCGCCTTGGCGATACTTCCTTGCTGGTGCAAGGGGGATCCGGAGATGGTAGACGAATGGGTAGTTACGACCGTTGGGTTTGGTGCTTGCAATGGTGCCTAGCGCTTCTGACATTCAGATTGTCCACGTCAGATGCATTTAGTATTCTTGTTTTTTGTGTTCACAGAGGTGCTTAGACATTTTTTCGTTTGCCCACCTCGTACAGTATTGATGAATTTGGGGGGGGGTCGCGTTCACCCGTGATGAGCATGACTGCAAGCAGTGTAGTACCGGAAATGTATGCTCTGTAGAGCTTCCCATAGGCTTTTGGGCCTCGCGCTCACTCGTCATGAGCAAGATTGGAAGCAATGTAGAGCCTTGATAGGTATGCTGTATACAGCTCCCCCGCGGGGTTTGGGCACAAGACCGGGGGAATCCACGTAAACGTTCGACTGCGCTACAAGGTCGGATGATTATGTCGACGAAAGGCGTTTCGTGGGAATTTGGGGAATTGTGGTAGGTTGATATATCGGCGGGGTAGGAGGCTGCGGGTCTGACCCAGCGAAGAGGTCGGCGATTCTGATCGTTCTTCACGATAACAGAAATTAGACCATTTTGGAGACACGTTACAAACGCACAGCAAATAGGCACAGTAGCTCGCCGGCTAGTACTTGGCGTGTTTTCTAGGTCAAACTACGTATAGACAGGCGTAGATCACAATCGAGCGTAGTGGAAGGTACACTTGACTTCACTATTAGGCGCCAGGCGGACGGGGGTGAAACACGAACTCAAACGAACGCGAAGACGAGCAGAATGGCGAAAGAATCCCTCCTTTGATATCAGAGGAGTAAGCGTGAGATGGGGAAAGCTGTAGCAGTTTTGGTCGTTTGTACCTGGTACAGGTACGGTTGCGGCATGGTCCGAACTCAGTTATGAGTCGTCGTTGCTAACATGGTAGAATGCACCTCCCAACGCTCAGTCGAACCCGATCACGACGACCACCACTTCTCCGACGAAGGAGGCGGATACTGCAGCAGACTAGGGATGAACGTATTTGTTAGACACTGGTCAACGGTAAAAGACGCACGACCTTGAAGGGGTGCACGTTTTGTTTTCTGAGGTTTCACACTGGACGATTGAGGAGTTTGGTACTTCACCCGAAACCCGACGTCGCGTATCAATAAATGGGCAACCCGATGAACAACCCCCTGGCCAAATTTTCAGTATTTATCGGCAAACTATTTGAAAAAATATATACGGTTGTCCGACGGTGCTGAGGAGTTCCACAGTCAACCTTTCCAGGACCAAGGTATTGCGGCAAAAAAATAACCAAGAAGTGCCTTCGAGCCGCGCGAGTCCCGTGCAGCTCCTTTACCTCCCGTACGGACGTATCCCGTACTCCGGGAGCTCGGGTTACATATGTTCTCCCAGGTCGTCACCAACCCCGGGAAAAACAGAAAAATTTCGAATTTCGACGCATGCTATGGTAGACGTGCACCGTTTTTTTTCTGAGGCTCCTCACTTGAGGAGTTCAGAACCTCACCCAAAAAAATGATTTTGAGAAGAATGAAAGTGCAACCCGATGAACAAACCTACCTATGGCCGAGGCATACAAAAACAATAATATTGCAAAACAAGAACGACATTCCGACGATTTTGGGTTAAGGAGCCCCGTCATTCACAAACAAAAAAAGCCAGAAAGTGCTACCTCTATCGTAGCACGCGTCTTTCTGCCGCCGGGGGGTCTTGGTGTTGCATGTCTTGCGCATCGAGGATTCACGGCGGAACGTAGACCGTACGTTGTGTCGTCTCACAAGAACTTCGTATCGCCCTGCGGGGAGGACTCTGGGGAGGCTGGCGAGCGACGCACGCTACGTTAGAGGTGCGCCAGTTTTTTTCTGAGGTTCCACACTTGAGGAGCTCTGTACTACACCCACAATCTGTGTTTGAGCAAACAAGAAGTGCACCCCGATGAACAAACCCATGGCCCAGGTGTACAATACAACTCATATTGCAAAAACAAGAATGACATCCCGACGATTTTGGGTTAAGGTTAAGGTGCCCCGTCACTCACAAACATTACTCAACCAAAAAGTGCCACCTCTATCGTAGCACGCGTCATGCACGACTCGCTCCACAGAGCATTAGGTGGTGTCTTGGTCTAAATAACGGGGTTTTTTTTTTTAGTATTGGGTATAGCCCTCTTAACTGCGAATCAGTTACCAGCGTGGCTATCATTTGCGTTGGGTTCTCAACATGGGGTGATTTGTGTTTCCCAAAGTCGATTCTTCACTATGAGGTTTGGACGTACAGTGTTTGCGGTTTTCAGCTTGGAGAAGTTAAGAATATTGGTTCTGTTGTTTATCGTCGTCTTCTTCTCTTCAACGAATATACCTCTTACTTTGCACGTTTCTTGGAACGCACACGGTCTGCATACGAACATGAGGCGGCCTCGACAAGAGTATATCTCGAATGCTTAGTGGACTCTTACAAATGCAGAGTGTACAATGTCTATATTACTCACGGCCCTTTTAAGGTGAAGGAGCGGATATCTAAAACCAGTTTCTGTGATTATTCTGTGTCTGTACATCAATGCTGACCCTTTTCCTATTACCTCAACCTCTGGTCCACACCCTTCTGCGGTCGCATCTCGCATCCGCGACATCAAATCAGAGACAGACCCAATTCGTCCTCCCGCTTCCTGTGCGTACGTTGATTGTCAAAGCACGATTGTGTCAAACCTTTTGACCCTGGTCGGCTTACGAGGACACGTTTTTCCTCGCGGCTTACCGAAGCATTTATAATTCGTTTACTGCTGAGTATTACCTACGCGATAAACTCCCAAACAAGTTTTAGGCCCATTGGTATTCGGTACAAGGACCTCCCCACCAGCACACCTTGGACACCTAACAGGAAACGGGTATTGTCCGAATCGCCTGATGCATACATCGGGACTCGAGCTTAGAACTTTAACAGAACTGGAAAACCAGACCAATTAATGCACATGCGTGCCGGCCTAGCTTTGATATATGTCAAATTTTCATCCGAACTTCCACTCTTTGGTTGAGTTTGTTCTACGGCAAACCGGCCAATTTATATTCGATACCACTTATTCGCCACCATCATGGAGACGCCGATGCTCGATACCAAGTACAGGTCATTCTGAACACATAACTTGTAGGGGTATGTTGGGTGTCCGAATAATCCCCTGTGTTCCTATACGGCTAGTGGGTGATGTGTCGTCGGGGATAGCTCTAATTTACGGTGGCGATTTCCACTTTACTTGAGCCCCTTTTTAGCCCGGTGGTGGCCTCGACGTTCTTCACTATGTGGTTCGATCTGCATGCAATCGCTGCTTTGCCTTCCATAGCTACTACAACACGTTGCTGCTGACATCCCGCTTACGCCACGATATCGGGGCAGCTTCCCCCCGCCTCCACCCCCCATTCCAGACACCAACCTCCCGCCCCCACCCCCACCCTTGTTTCGGCCCCTACCATCACCACCTCCATCCCCACCCCCACCTTCACCCCTAAGCCCACCCCCCCCACCACCCCCACCCCCACCCCCATCTCAACCCACATACCGCTCGGCTTTCCCCGCCCTCCGGCCGGGCATTCTGCTAAACATATACTTCCTTTGTATGATAGGGCAGTATGCTGCCCGCCCATGCAATTGGTCTAGCGTTTACCCCGCGGCTGATCACACGGTAAACAACCTCTTACCATTGTCGAACGAACGTTTAACCGCTGCCCATGTAACTGCCGCGACCTGATCAACAGCACTTTACATCTCAAAGGGGGTGCTTCAGGCAACATGTTGCAAAGTCGCCTCGCAGCGTGCGAGGTTTGCCGCCCCAGCGTGAACGGGCTCCTACATGTTTGCGTGAGCAATCCATTACGCGATCAATTCTTTGAAGAAAGATGACTACCATTCCTGCAACGTGTTCATTCCCGCCTGGAGGAGCTTAGCGCGGACTGCCGCATCTTGTTGGGTAGGCGCAGGGCCAATGCTCTATATTTTCACCCTTTTGTTCAAGTCGTAGTTGATCGCCTGGAAGAACTCGCCTGTTGCCGGCAATCGCTAATTTTCATGGGTCAACATCCTTGATACCGCTGTAGTTCTTTGTGATTTCATCCGCTAACCTCCCCCCCCCCTAGCTTTGCTTTTGTAGGGGTAGTCTCTTCTGTCCTCATCATGGCAGTTCCCCTCCATGTCGCACATTTGTTGCCTTGGCTGGTGATGGTTGTACTTGTCGTGACGGGCTTCGTGTAGTTTCCCCTTTCCACACCCACTCGGCTGATCGTTCGATGTTTGATTGTGCGCGAGAGGAGCTTGGTCTCTGATCTCCCCCTCCTTGTCCATTCCTTCATTATGATCCTTCCGCCCACCTGGTTATGGTTGTACTCGCCTTCAGCGTTGTAGTAGTTGTACCCCCCCTCCCCCCTCCGGGTTATGTTGCCCTTATCCCTAGATAACCTCGGTCTCTTTTCTCCCCATGGTCCTTTCTCTCCCAGCCACGCTTGACTCCTTGAGCAATGGTGATAGTTCTCGTCTTCGTAGTATTTGTACATAAGACCGCCCCCCCCCCTCCCCCCTGCCTGCGCATGTGCTTTGCACTCAATCGATATACACGTACTTCAGCAACTTCCGTGGTCTCTTATGTCCTCCTCATTGACCTTCCCCGCCTAGCCGTGCTTGTTGCATTGACCAGTGACGGTAGCAATCGTCTCCTAGGTTGTCGCAGTTGTACCTCCCACCCCTCTTCCCCCCACCCGGTTGATCTTGCGTTGCCTAATCGTTCGCTATACTAGAATGCGCTATTCTCGAAGGCAACTTGGCCGAATCCCCTTGCGCTGCCTACTCAATTTCACGGACGTCGAAATTACGCCGCCCCGTCACGCCCACCCCCCAGCTGCTCTCGAGTCGCGTCGCCGTTGGCCGGATCACGTTGAGAATTTGTCGAAAACAAGTTGACCAGTAGCTCTTGCGATGCCCACTCGTTCGCGTGATGATGGTGAGCCATTCTCGAAGACAAGTTTAGATTTACCAGAGCACCGAATAACTCAATGTCACGGACTCGGCAACTACAGTATACATCTCGGGGAGTGGCTTGAAGCCTACATGAGAGCTTCCACGCCCCACGAAACCCATGCAGATGGAATCCCAGAAACTCAGTCATTCTCTTGTTGCATGATATAGCGATATGGGCATGCCATCCCAACCCCCAACACGACGTGCCCATTCAGCGATGTAGTCGTTCCATCCATATGTTATACCCAGCATCATGTGCCTTTTCAGTGATATAGACATGCCATGCCTATCCGCGGAAATCTGTGCCCTATAGTAACAAGAGATGTCTCAGATGCCGGACGAGGTGGGCACTCTAAACGATGAAGACGTGCCATCTTTATCCTCAGCGTGACAGGCCCGTCCAAGCGAGATGCCCCACGGGCCGGATGGGTTAGAGACCCGCAGCTAACCCTGGTGGGTATCCTGCGATTACGGGCTCTTCGTCAAAGCTCACGTCGTCGTCGTCGTCGGTCAGAAAAGGTACTTGATCTGGTCGAGACGAGGTTGCTCGTTTTGCCAACACGCTCAATTTCTGTTGCAGTCGTTGTTATCGCTAGAATCTCCAAGCTGCTGCCCGCTGCAGGAATGGGTACCACGTCCGGTACCAACATTCTTTCGTAGTGTACCGCAACCACGGGGGTAAACGATAACAACCGTCCACGCGTCAACGTTGGCGGAGTTGTTGTCGCGGCCATCTGTCTTCCTTTATTCAGCGCCCAGTACTTGCTGAAACACATCGCGCTATCCCTGGGGTGCCCGCTCAAGAAATAAATGTGTACCACGCCATACACCAAACGATCTCGAAGTGATCCACCCTTTTGGGTGTGGATGACCCCACCCGTCCACGTATCAACGTTGGTGAGGCCATTGTCGGGGTCCTGAACTCGCCTTTACCTACCGTCCAGTAGGCTCGACTCTACGCTGTAGTGTCCCTGGTTCGCACCGACTCGGTTGGGAGCCTGTCGAGCATTGGCGTTAAAGGATTCAAAGCGTTTTGGGGTCGGGTCCACAAACGTTAGCTTCAATAAATATATAATTTTTAGGTTTGCGACGGTCACGTCACACATTTTGGGGCATCATTTGATGCTTTCTACCCAGAGTGGGTATTTAGATCCCATGACGCTGTCTGCACGATGCCACTGGATACTGTTGGCTTGTCACCGACTTAACAAATGTGCCATCAATAAGAGCACTTGGACCGATAAAACAAAAACTGTCGTTTAGCTCGCGCAACGGCTTCAGCACTTGCACTTCAGCTGCCCATCCAGTATCATCGACAGAAACAATTGCCTGCGCCGGGGAAGAGAACGACATTCCATACGTTCACCAACTGTTCAGTAGCTTGCCAAGCAGAGTTTTTTGTTTGGGTCTCCGTGTCATGAGATGGCCGGTAGTGGTTTATGCAAGAAATTTCTAAGCCCACTGCTTTCTAATCCCGATACTTTCGAAGCAACCGTGATTTGCCACACTCGTGGAAAAAGGCCCTTATTTGAAAACACGGCGAGCTGTCGAAGATGCTCAACGACATGATGTGGGTCACGGCGAGCTGTAGAAGATGGTCGCGTACTATGTGTTTTCCTCCGCTGTGCTGGGCTAATTGCGCTGCGCTGTGCTGTGCTTGCAGTAGTAGATGGTCGACGAAATAAAAACATGCTAGCTCAAGAGCTGGGTGTGCTTGTTGTGTGATTTAAGCAGAATAAATTGATGCATAACTAACCGTGTATTGTACGGTACGTACAAACCTAAACCTACCTCGTACTGGGACGAATAATAATAAGAAGGGACACGTAAAAAATAGGGTGAAATAGGGAGCTGTAAATGTTTGACGACACAGACATGCTGATCTCGCCAACTCTGACTACCCATACTTCAATTATTTGCGTTGTCGTTCAGCAGCTACTTAGCACTACGTGTGCTTTGATGCCTTGACGACCGAGTGCGCTGTGCTGTGCTGTGCTGTTCTGTTCTGTCCTTGTTGTGGATGTTGTGTAGCTGTGGGTGGGTGTGTTTTAAAAAATATTCGAGCAGAAGAAGCAGGTGCAAAAAAAACGTGTCGTCTAGGAATGTATCAAATGCTACATGCAAAATAAACGTGCACATACGTAGGTACAATACGTACGAACGTTTTGTACTCTTGTCACACAGAAACCTGACGAAAACGCCAACAATATAAAATATGTCTGAAAAATACATCGGAAAACTTATCGGAAATATATCGGAAAAGATATATCGTCGGACAAATAATCGAAACAACACTTGTGGAAAAAAAACGAATCAGAAAAGGAAAATAGTCAAAATCGAGCGAGATTCATAGAATAAAACGTATATAAACAACGGAAAACGACGAAAATCGGGGAGGGGGGGCGGGGGAATTGAAAAAAATTGCAAAAAAAACAAACAAACAATTTTCCGAAACTCGACTCAGAACCGATATAGAGTCGAAGAAGCTGAGCGAGAAAATCGAGAAAGACGCAAAATATCAACGATAGGAAGGGAAAACGAAGAAAAACGAGAAAATTGAAAATGAAGGATCCGAAGAAAGCAAAGAACGCAAGGAAAACCGAGAAGGTTCTCCAAGAAGAGGCGTTTGGCGGGCGTGTTCCCGCTGAGAGCGAAGCAGGTCCTTTTAATAGAGAGATTAAGGTTGTAACTAAACGAGGAGACACTGATAAGTTTGTTTATTATACAACCGGACACATGCTACGGTAAAGGTGCACCACTTTTTTTCTGAGGCTCCTTACTTGAGGAGCTTCATACCTCACCCCCCAACAAAAAACTTGTTTTGAGTAAATTGAAAGTGCAACCCGATGACCAAAACACCCATGGCCTTGCTATAAAAAAGTGTTTATATTGCAAAATCAATAATGATATTCCAACGATTTTGGGTTAAGGAGCCCCGTCATTCAGAAACAAAAAACGCTTCAACCAAAAAGTGCAACCTCGATCGTAGCACGCGTCAACGCGGAACTATCGACGGTCAAACCACAAATAATCAAGCTCCGGTCCGAACCTCGCTATATACTAGCACCAGCAAGAGTAAATCATCCGTCCACCCGACCATATCAATCAGCTGGTGTCAGCCGTGTGCTATGATGGTGCATTCGCAAATGATCGACCGCGGACTGAAGCAGCATAGTTACCAATACGTGTCATACAGCAGTACGGCCGGTGGGCGCTGAAACATTTTTATCACATGCATGCAAGTTTTTCACCCCTCTGAACATGAATGTAAGGATCGTTTACGTTGTCAGACTAAAATAATACCGACGTTCGTTGCACATCCGTCGCGAGGGGTAATAATGTATATAACGTGGTGTTTTATACCAGATACCTGGTGGTGTGTAAGGGTGGGGTTGGTGGTCGCGTATGCGGTGCGAAGAACGTTCGAGAAGGCGACACGCTGCGATAGATGAGAACGAGGCAACCCAGCAGGGGGCTGACCGGATTGGGTGTCCATACGCTGTTGACGATATGCGGGACGAAGCAATAGCTAAGTGCGGCAAGCAGTACTCGCTTATAGTTGTTGCAGCAGTGGAGCAGTTGTAAACCAAGTATACTTTTAGAACCGTTCCGCGAAATAGTGACGCAGGTACCAGCGATTGGACCTCCTTCCAACGGCCGAATTGTCCAAATTGAGAGTTGCCTTTCCGATGACAATGGAAACCCATTTTTTTGTGTGTGTTTCGAATGAGATATGGGTTCAAAGAATATACTATTAATGGTAGATACGTATATTGGCAACAGCGATCGATCGCACCAAACCAAAATAGAAATCGGCATTGATTGGATGTTTTGAGAAACAGGCGACACAAGAAACATTGTTCTTCGCGGTGAGGCACCTCGCGAATCGATGCCGATTTCTTGTTGGATGAATGTCTCGAGACCGCCAATCAATACAGATTAAGACCATTCTTGTACGATTGAGATAAGTTGCCAAAAACTGTATATTCACTTCTAAACAAAATTTATCCCCGGGGAACCTATGTCTGTTTTTAAAAGGTGTTTATTCTTGTCGGCAAGGCTATGCTCTATATAGATAGCTGGCTGTTTTAATGCTCTCGTGATGTTTGAATCGAAGTGACGAAACTGGTTGTCATTAGCATATGGCTCAAGCCACCCTCAATATAGCGGTTGGAGGGGACCCCATCCAGACCTATTCCTCGGGCCTCTCAGAAAGAGCAATAGTTCTGTCCTGTGCCAGCAAACAAAAGCCATGTGCTGACTAGATAATTTAATGCAGTCTGAAACGGTCGTTTTACGTTCGACAAGAGACCCCCTGCTACGCACATTAAACGTAGATAACTTTGGTTATGCGCAGTGTCGGCAAGGAGGAAGTCATGCGCTGACAAAACATAAAGTCTGACATAACAATACTATGGTGAGAAAAGAGACCTGCTCGAGATATACAGCCTTGTATCTGTGGCCCTCTGCACCCTCGATGGCGGATACCGGTAGCGTGGTCTACCTAGCCTCGATTTCCATACCCACCGATATCACAATGCCCGGCACGTAGGTCAACGGCCAGGGGGGTCTTTGCTCCAGTTGGTTCAAAATATGAATGGTTACTTCCTGCTACAAACGGCAACAGTAGTACAACAGTAAATAGTTTTTTTGACGAACCGCAAATTTGAGAGACGCTGCCAATTCAAACCGTTGAAGGAGTACCACAGCGAAACCCATACACAAACAATTGGACCTCGAACATCGGAAGTAGCAT
Organism: Laminaria ephemera; assembly: GCA_036873875.1. Lineage (NCBI taxonomy): Eukaryota > Phaeophyceae > Laminariales > Laminariaceae > Laminaria > Laminaria ephemera. Next base: position 6,361 of record JAYJMJ010041990.1, on the reverse strand, counting down.
AACGGTAGGGGCTACCTACGGCACACAAAAAAAGTGCCAGGTGTAGTGCGTGGGTCTCGTTCCCGACGGGAACTGTCGACACTGGTACGAGGTCTAAATATCAAATCCCGGAAATCAACGGCCTCAAGAGGCTGGTCTTAGCAAGACCGATCTGCTACGCAAACAAGAAAATGCATACAGTACGACTGTACAAACAGGCTTTGCAGCATAAACTACTGCTGTAAACGTTCAAGACCAGCGGTGGCCAGGCGAAAGTTCTGGCGAATGCAGGAAGACAGGAGGAGCGTCGTACAGTCAAAAAAGTCATATGAAGTACTCCTTTAAACTCAAGATACAGGATCCTTATGGTTCTCACCGTGCTGATGAATGCTGAATTTATCTGTTGTCCGTGCCGATGTTAAACGGCTTTATGTGCCTGTCCAACGCGGTGAAGGTGAATACCTTCCTTAGCAACCCGATGGAGTACACCCTGTCCTGAAAGAGCCGCCAACGGCAACCCCCTCCCTCGAAAAAAGCGCAGACGCTCATTTCTTGGCAGTCCACCGGAAAGGCAACTTTGGTTCCTTGAGTGCCGCCCATCGGTTCCATGCGGTGGTCCCTGGTCAAAAAGTAGCATCCCGTCCCCTCGTCTTCCCTGTCCACGTTTTCCTCTTCGGGTCCGTTCGCAGTCTCTACCGGAGGCTTGCTGTCATCCTGGTTGCCGCCATTAAGATAGAGGATCATGGAGCCGACTAAACGCTCGCGATCTGCCTTCGTCCTCTTATGTTTCTGGTACTCTTCAAGCACCCAGTAGGAAACGCGGAAACTACTCTGGTTGGCTAACACGATTCGTGGTTCCGTGTCTTGAATCGCAGCAAGGCGGCCAAGAGAAGGTCGAAACCCACGCCCAGTAACGCGTTGGCTGGAGCCGTGTGGCCCCTTACTCTGGGAGTGGCCCATCAAGTCCTTGTGCTGTATATCTGGTAGCAAATACCTCGTGTGCCTTATATTCCCTCTATCTCCTGTTCCTTCACGACCTACCAGGTACCAGGTACGTGGTATGATACTACAGTAGGTACCTGATACTTCGTATGATACTTGGCTTGTGTTTCTGCCCTCTTGTTTCTGATGGAATGCTCGAAGGGGTGTGCGGCACTGTGGGAAACGTTCTTGAACAAGAAGAGTCTCTTGGGTTTACGCTGACTCGTCCATGAATGTTCACACCCTGTAAGCGAAAATAGCCAGCTTACAGAACAGGTAAACACTTTGTTCAATATGACTACCAGATATCATATATTCTCGCACAACTGTACAATCCTCAACACATCTAGTACCAGTCCGGGCTGAAATATAAGACCGATCTGGAGAAAAAGCGGCATAACTACTGCTGTTGCACGTTTTTTTCAAACCCGTTTTTTACATCGGATTCGTGGGAATCTCACTGGAACTGCCAAATCCGAGCTTTTCCAAGAACGCAGTAAAGACACGCCCTCCCCAGCAACACTGCTAGCCAAAGACAACTAACTGTTCTCGCGGCAACCTCCGGGTGAGTACCTTCCCATCTGGTGTTTGAGATGTCGGCCGCCGGAAGCGCTGCCCAGAAGCAAACAAGAAATAACCTCACCGAAAAACGAAGGCATCGCTTGGTGGAAACTCTTCTCAAAGCCAGTACCAAGAGCAAGCTGGCCCTAGGCGACATCAAGAAGGCTGCTGTTGACTTATCGTGCGGGGTGAAGCAAGTCTCGAACGTCTGGACGCGGTACCAGCTGCAGTCGGCAGACGGTACTGGTACCGACATAAACTTGCGAAACGGGCGTGGCGGAAGATCAGGCAGGAAAGGTTGGGACATCGACAAGGTCAAAGAGGCCCTGAAGGAGATTCTGCTGAAGAACCGAACTGCCCACAGAGCGCTCTCATCTGAGCTAGGCATGCCACGGCCCTCGCTGAGGCATCTCCTGGCCACCCCGGGTATTTTTTTACCCCCCCCCCCAAATGGTCCCCGCATTATTAACGCTTGTTCCTTGCCTGTTTCACCTTATAACGGCGTTTTTTAAAATCGGCCTTCTATTTCGGTTTCTCCAGATCGGCCTTATATTTCGGCCCGGACTGGTGAAAAATATTGGATTCCATCCATTGTACTGTAGTCAGTGTACTACACTACCTCAGTACGTAGCGTTTATAACTTGGTCCAGATGCGCAGCTGGGTCTAGAACTGTTCCGAGTTCTCTTCTTTCTTGTTGGGGGTAATTCTTCTTCAACCGAGGGATTATTAATACCATTTTCCATCTCCTTTGTCCACAAAAGCTTCGAAGTTGCTCCAAGAACCTTCCACGCTATTTCTTCGTTTTCTCGGGATGTAATATCTCGTATTTGCATTACAACACGGTGTGCCAAAGATTCCTTGGGCGATGCTGCTTTAAGTCGTGGCTGCGAGTTAAGGCCGCCGGAGATCTTAAACCACCCCCCATCCCCTGGTTTCCGGTTAACTCTATAATCTCTAGATTGTTTTTTGGTGCAGTCAATTACGCCGCGTTTTTAACACGCTGCATCTCGACCTTCAATTAGTGCTTGCCTCACAGAGAGCGGGTGTACAATATTAGTGTTGAATCCACAGCAGCTCGTGATGCCGTTCAGATGTGATGCTGTTCAGATCGGTCGCCCGCCTACTTGCCAAAACATTCCTTAGGGATCCCCCGCGGCCTTACCGTCGTCACGATATTAGTCCTGTGTCGTGTATAACATTGGCCGCACTACGTATTAGAGAGTAGGTGTGTACGTTGCCGCTTTCCTGTGTCCAAACTTGATGGAAATGACCTATTAAGAAGTTTATAGTTTCCGAGCACAGCTTGATTACGGCCGACGTCTTCGTATCACACTGTTGACCCTGGTGTTAACAAGTACTAATGGGAGTCGCCGACCTAAAATCCTTCATGAGGACATACACATCCCGTAACAAGCGCGATCCGAGTATCACACACATCTTGCAAAGATGAGTTTCGACGAAATCCTAGATCTCACAACTATATATAGTCCATATATATATATTTTATAAATATAGGCCAAACATTCCCAGACTCATTACTGTACTGCAACTCATGCCACGATGCATCAATAAATATAAGTACGATATTCTTGGGGGTGTGCCCTCAGCCCTCCTCGGCTTTTCTTAGATATATTTTTTTGCGTTGTCCGTGCTAGTGCGCCATGAGGTATACCTCTCGCACTGAGTCTCCCTCATCGTGATCTCCGACCCCGACTGTGTCGGGGGCGGCCTCGGGCGTGCTTGCGCCGTGCCCTGGATGCCGTCTGACCGGGTGTGCTGTACCCGTTTTTTACAAATATATTTCAAATACGCCAGCCATGAGTTCGACCAGTTGAGTGGTCAATACCGAGTTCGACGAGTGGAGTCGTCGATGCTCAATTTTGCAAGGTACCGGTACGCGATATCACAGTCTCGTGGCCAGAGATTTCGGTTAACGGCCTAGCTTTGGCCTGTCAAAACCTCTTCAAACGTATAATAGATTTTAGTGTTGGGATGCTCTTGACAGCTGTCCATCAAGGGGCAAATGTGCCGTCAACTGACATCTACGCTCGCTCGTGACGGTAAAAATGTTTTGTTTTCGATGCCAGAACCCAGATTGGACCTCTTCTCGTGTGGCCGCGACGGAGGAGGCCGCAGCCTCCGCGGCTATTGACAACTCTTGGCGGCAAGAGTGTGGGAAATATGGGCTGGGGCGGCCGGTCTCGTGATCCGCCGTTGCGCGTGCGTTGAGGGTTGGCGGTTGCAGAAACAGGTGTCGAATGAACGCTTCGGGCTCGTTTACGTTAGAAAGGATCAATTTGCCGCAAAAAAATTGAGATTCGTAGGCGAGTATGTGGTCGCGAAACGAGCGTCTCGAGCCTCTTCGGCTGCTTGTGCACGCCGGACGACCAGGCTCCGTGAGGCAGAGAGGACGGGGTCTTTTGGTTCTGACCGAATCGGATAAGCCTACGCCGCAGGAGGAGCGGTACCGTGGTGGAGGTACAAACGGTGTTTACGCTTTTGTTTTTTGTAACACGTACCTGGTAGCAGGCAGCATCACATATGTGGTGGAAGTCGAGTATAGAAGGGCATACTCGGGGTAGCAAGGGTTGCGTAACATTTTTACTCTACTTTCAATGGCGTTTCAGGTAAGCCGTGAGATTTTGAAGAGCGAGATCGTGGGTTCGAGTCTCACCTTCAACATTTTATTTATTTTAGTCTACTTTCCTATCAATGTTGCGCAGCATTTTTACTTTCCTTTCAATGGCGTTTCAGATAATAGGCCGTGAGATTTTGAAGAGCGAGATCGTGGGTTCGATTCTCACCTTCAATATTTTATTATTTTAGTCTACTTTCCTTTCAATGGCGTCGCAGGTAGGCCGTGAGATTTTCAAGAGCGAGATCGTGGGACTCGGGTTCGATTCTCACCTTCAACGTTGTTTGTAGTCTACTTTCCTTTCAATGGCGTCGCAGGTAGGCCGTGAGATTTTGAAGAGCGAGATCGCGTGGGTTCGATTCTCACCTTCATCCCAAAATCTACAAAAAAAAAAAAGGGAAATTACATTTTAGGCTACTTTCCTTTCAATGGCGTCGCAGGCAAGCCGTGAGATTTTGAAGAGTGAGATCGTGGGTTCGATTCTCACCTTCATCCCAAAATCTACAAAAAAAAGGAAATTATCTCAGTGTCAAGAATTTGCAAAACTCACACACACTTCATATTAAAACACCCAGATGGAACGATGAGAGCTATTAATAGCGATCATTGCATACCGTGTCCAATACCGACTCGATCGGAAGTGGAGTCGGAGGTAAAATTGGCAGAATCTCATCGGGGTTCCTGACATAGTCCGAGATATAGGTCAGGAGAGCTTGCTGCACCAACGTAATCGCCCGCGCTTCGGGGTGAGCATGCTCGGGGTAAGACTATGAAGTGTGTCACAGTCTTGTGCGGCGGAATACGTATTATAGTAGGTGGAAGGCATGCTTTCCCCGGGATATTTATCTTTGGTGTAATTGCTGTGACGAACGGACGTCTCCACGACCGAGGTGAACGTACTCACTCTCCCTGATCATAATTTGTTTGCGATGTACCAACTTTGTTTGGTTGGGTACGTGTTGGGCAGGAAACATGTAGTAATAGCATTGAAACCGTTGAAATAACAAACCAGGCCCAACCCAACTCACGAAAAACCCGCGAAACGTCGGGTTATTTTTCTTTTTTGCCATTTTGTTTTATTTCTAACCTAATTTTTTCGTGGGTTGGTTGCCCTTGGGTTATGAAGAAAATCGTTGGTTTCAATGCTATTTTAACATGTTTTCTAACCCAACAAAGTTTGAGAATCTCGAACACCCTAACATTGCAGCGTGTTTGCGATGTACCAACTTTGGTTGGGTAGGAGTTGAGTAAGAAACATACCAGGTATATTTTTTGTATTGAAGCAATCGAAATAACAAGCCAAGGCCAACCCAACCCTCGAAAAACCAGCCAAATGTTAGGTTATAGTAGTTTTTCTTACCATGTTTTTTAGTTTGTAACCTTAACGTTTTCGTGGATTGGTCGGCCTTGGGTTATGAAATTCGTCGGTGTCAATACTATTTCCACATGTTTTCTAACCCAACAGAGTTTGGGAACTGTAAGCACCCTAAACAAAACACGAGTCCTTCCCATCATGATCATGAATAAGTGCTGTTTACCTCGCCTACTAAGTAACTGCTAAGACTTGCCACGCCCCAGACTCTCGATTACGGTAGGGAATCTGTCGAGACACCATGGGCTAGGGGCAGCAGCTAGAGCGATCCCTATCTCGCAAAGATGGAGGAAATACTGAAGTAGAGATTGGGAGTAATACGAGCAAAGTTGGACAAGCAATCGCGCTCGCTGAGAGCATACACGAAGGAGCTGTAAGATGAGATAACCTCTCGGACAGCAAACGGCGCATTTTGTGCCCCAAGGCGAGCCTGAGGATGCTTTAGTTGGACAGACTACTGCTGTAGCGATGTCTGATAGAAATATTTGGATGTGTGACACCGCAGCTATTGACCATATGGCTGGAGACCCTGAGCAGAGGTGCTTAATCGTCGGGTGGCCCCTATGGGCCAACAATGGGCTACGGTTGGTGATGGAACAAGTAGCGAAGAAGGATCGTTTCGTTGGAACTTTGAACTTGAAGCTGCATTTTCTGCGATGCAAAATACGTAAAGTAGGTGGAAGGCATATTTTCCCCGGGATAATTATCTATGGTGTAGCTACTGTGACGAACCGACCTTGCCAAGCCCCAGATTCTTGATTATTTCGTGCTGTCGATTGACTCGATCGACTGCTGCTCAACTGCTGTGTATCTGTATATACAGTACGGACGC
>JAYJMJ010041891.1:0-21236 GCA_036873875.1 Laminaria ephemera | reverse complement strand
TACTAAGAATATACTATTTATTTGTGGTGGAGCTTTTGATGGTATAGACAAAGTAATTGGCAGAAGAATGAATACTAGACCTCTAGGATTCTCTAACCAAAAAGATGATGTAGAAGTAGATAAGAAAAACTTACTTCAATACATTACTGCACATGATGTAAAATCTTTTGGTTTAATTCCAGAGTTAATTGGTCGTTTACCAGTTCTTTCTTATCTAAACCCTCTTGATAAAAGTGCTTTAAAAGACATTCTTACCAAGCCTAAAAATGCTCTAGTAAAACAATACAAAAGCCTTTTTGAAATGGAAGACATTAAACTTTCTTTTACAGATGGTGCAATAGATCTGATTGTAGATAAGGCAGTAGAATTTAAACTTGGTGCTAGAGGATTAAGAGCAATTTGTGAAGCTATCCTTACAGATGCTATGTTTGAACTCCCTTCTCAAGAAGAGGAAAAAACATTAAAAATAGATAAGGAATATGCTTCAGGAAAATTTGCTGATTCAAAATTAAGCAAGTTAAAGGCTGCATAAATTAAGTATACTTACAAGATTAGGAAACAAAAATATCGAGTATGAAAATTAGTAAAGACAGAAAGCCTCCAAAGTTTGCTAAAACAAAGCCAGATTTCTCTACCGTTCTTAGAAAAAGAGTTAATGCTCATTTCACTGAGAACAAATTAAGCACCAATGCTGATTTTAAAATGGTTCTTAAAACCATTTTTTATCTGGGAACTTGGGCAGCTAGTTATATCATACTTGTTACGCAAGATTTAACGTTCTGGCAAATGCTTGCTACTTGGTGTGTTTGGGGATTTAGCTTTGCCGCTGGAGCAGTAAACATAGGACATGATGCCATACATGGCGCATATTCCAAAAAGAAGTTTGTCAACACTCTTTTGTCACATACCTTTAACATTAATGGAGCTAGTGCCTATATGTGGAGTCTGATGCATAATGTAGCTCACCATACTTATACAAATATAGAAGAGCATGATGAAGACATTTATTCTGCCCCAATAATTAGAATGAGTACCGATATTGAACTGAAGCCTATTCATAGATTTCAACACATCTATTGTTTCTTCCTTTATCCATTTGCATCACTTTCTTGGATTTTCATGAAAGATTACAAGAAATTCTTTGAAAACACGGTGGCTAATTACAACAATAGATCACATCCTAAATCTGAGTTATTTAAACTATTCTTTTACAAATTCTTGTCATACGCTATATTTATAGTTACTCCTTTTATGGTGATTGAATTACCATTTTGGCAGAAACTGATAGCTTTTATATCCGCACACTTTGTAGGTGGATTTTTTGTCGCAATTGTATTTGTATTAGCTCACATTGTAGAAGAAGTAAGTTTCCCTTTACCAGATAAACTAACTGGTACAATAGAAAACAACTGGTTTGTACATCAAATGTATACCACTGCAAACTTTGCTACAGACAGTAAGCTAGCAGCATTTATTACTGGTGGACTGAATCAACAAGTAGAACATCATTTGTTTCCAAACATTTGTAGTACGCACTACCCTGCCCTTGCAAACATTGTGAGAGATACAGCAAAAGAATTTGATGTCCCATATTTCGAAAGTAAAACAACTTTACAAGCTATTGGTTCTCATATAAGATACCTTAAGCACATGGGTAAGCAACCAGAGATTGCATAACAGAATTAAAACTATTAATAAAAAGCTAATTGAGACATCCTCAGTTAGCTTTTTTTATTTGAGTTTTACCCCTAACACAAACCAACCTTCAGATCACATTAAATAGCCACACCACACCTACCAGATAACCTATCCCCTATTATTTCATTTCGACCTAACATCCTTATCAACAAACTCATTAGACAAAAACAAACTCCTTTTCGAATCATTCTATATGAATAATGTTATATTTATATAAATCAATGATTATGTTGGATATAATTGAAACCTATGGGATAAAAGTTCTTGAGTTAATCTCAGCTATTCTAATATTATTAGGCTTTGAATTCTTTAATAGAAAAAACATCAAAGGATTTCATATTATGGCATCTGGGCAATTACTAGCTAGTATAATATGCTTATTTGCTTCTTTATGGTTTTTAGCTTTTATGCATCTAGTAAATTTCCTAATGCAAATTAGAGGTTATCAAAAATGGATAAATCAAAAATAGCGTCTTTAAAATTTTTTGACGACTTACTACATCGAGTTTTGACACTCTAATACATCAGTTAAAAGCTAAAAATTAAGTATTACTTGAGAAGATTCACACCTTCCTCCAAACGGCGGTTGCATCTTTTTTATACTCACTTCTCCTTTTGAGGTAGGGTAGATCATTTGTATATCAGAAACAATCTTATAAAGAAGATCTTCCAATAATTCAAATCGCTGATTCATATAATTATCTATAATATCTTTAAGAACAGAATAATCAACCAGGTTTTCTAATGAGTTCTTCTCTTTTAACTTTTTCTCGAAGCTAACTTCTACATCTACTTCAAAGTCATTTCCTGTTTTTGCTTCTTGATAAAACAAACCATGATAAGCATGGTATCTCAATTGATTAAGTCTTACTGTATACATAACTATACATCAAAAAATGATTCTCCAGCAGAGTTATCATTTGTAGAGCTTTTTGAAGTAACTTCTTTAGCTTCCTCTTTTTTTATAATTTCTTTAGGTTCTTCAACAGGTGCATTGGTAGTCTTTTTCACATCCCACACGACTTCTGTACCTCTTTCCGTTTTTCTAGCAAAATCTGCTACATCTTTGGATTTAGAAATTTGCTGATAAGCTTTATCTAATGGCTCTAAGGCATCATTTACATTAATAGGATTTTTAGAATCAAAATCCATCTTAAATGAATACTTCTGTTTTTCTGAACGCTCTATTTTCTCTTGCATAGATGAAGTGAATGTTTTCATCTCACTCAATAAATTATCTCTATGCGTTTCTAATGATTGATAATCTTGTTGCAAGATTTTGAACTGCTCTTTCATCACATCATATGAGTTGCGAATAGCTGCTTCTGCCTCATCTATAATATCTTTTGCAAGAACTCTAGCATCATTTAATAATGCATCTGTATTCATTTGAGTTTCTCTCAGCTGTAACTCTGCAGATTTATTTGCCTGTTCGATAACACTTTGACTGGTATCCTCTGCTGTTTTGAGCGTTTTAAAAAGTGAGCTTTCTACTTCTCGTAATTTTTCTAATTCTTTATCTGTCGATTCTAATCTAATTTCAGATTCTCTAACAGCATTATTTACACGTTCCCATTCTTGACTAAGAGATAATAAAAAAGCATCTACCTCTTCTTTATCATACCCTCTAAAATGCGTATCAAACGCTTTTTGTCTAATTTCTAGAGGTGTAATTTTCATAATTCGTATATTTAAAATAGTTACTTATTCGAATTCTAATGACCAAACTTTAAGCGTCCTATCATCACTGCAAGATACTAAAAGATTGCCATATCTAGACCAAAACAAACAATTTACTGAATTTGTATGTCCATTATGTCTTCCTTCATCTATCACTTTTAATAATTGACTAGTAGCTCCATCCCAAATTTTCACCGTTTTATCTTGGCTACAAGTAGCTAAATATTTTTTTTCTGGATCTATGATTAAGTCATTGATTGCATACATATGCGCTACTACATCTTGTTTTATATTCATCTGTTCATCATAAACTCTCAAATGACAATCACGACTGACGGTATGTAGTTGGCTTCCTTCCCACAAAACTCCAAACACAGAATTATCAGCTTCTTCCAAAACTTGTGTCAGTACAAATTGATTGTCTAGCACATATACTTTGCTGTCACTAGAACCAATAAAAATTTGATCACTTGATTTATAAATAGATCTCAAGCGTTTATCTGACAATTTAAAACTCTTTACCTCTCTTGTTTCCTTATCTATCACATAAAATGTACCAGATTCTGCAACAACATAAATATTATGCTCATCTATTTCCAATCCATATATAGCTCCACAAGACACTAATTGTACATGATACAATTCTTCTTTTGTAAAAGGATCTATTACATGAATACCTTCATAGTTATGCCCTACCACCAATTTTTCTGTATATGAATCTAATTTTAAGGCATAAATACTGGACTTGAGTTTAGCGATTAGTAAACCATCCCTAGGTTTGGACAAATCCCACTGTACAATCATACCTTCACCTCCTGCAGAATAGATATACCCATTATCATCTCCTGTTACTCCATATATACTATCATTATGCCCTCTTAAAGTAGCAATATTATTTACAGTAATTTTTTTACGCACAAGTTTTATTATTTATTAGATATATTGCAGTAAATCTAACAAAATAGTAAAGCCTTGCCGCTAATATTGGAAAAAAATATCGATCATAAAATTGTCATAGGTTTATGGCATTGTACAGAGTCTCTTTCTGAACTAGAAGCTGATATTTTTTTACCTCCGTCTGATGCTGATGATATTGCTAAAACGACTTTACACAAAAGAAAAATCGAAAAACTAACTACCAGAAAGGTTGCTAGCTATTTATTAAAAAAACATTTCGATAAAGAGTTTAAAGGATTAATAAAATCTCACACTGGAAAACCTATTCTTACGGAATGCAAATTAGAGATGTCTGTAAGTCATTGCGAATCCTACTTGACGGTATTATTATCTACACATGATAAGGCTGGAATAGATTTACAAAACATCAATCCTAAAATAAAAATAGTTGCCCCTAGAATTTTTTCACTTAATGAGTTGAAGCAAATAAATAATGATGATTTGTTATTGGCTAGAGCTTGGAGTGCTAAAGAAGCTATGTTTAAATATTACGAAAAAGGTAATATTAACTTCATCCGAGATTTACACTTATCGAACATTGATGATCTAGAAAATTTCAAAGGGACACTTACTTGCAATGATGAATTGATTGAGGTAAAATTTGACTGTATTGAAGTAAGTAAAAACTATCAAATTGTTTTTTGTAATGAGCGTTAAACACTTAATAAAATATCTATTCGTTTTATTGTCTATCACATCATTTGTATCTATCCATAGCTCCTCTATAAATGCTAGATACTATAGAAACATTTCTGTTTTTGATTTACAAACAAATAGAACAAGTAAATTAGACTCTTTTCTAACAGACAACAATTTATATGTTTTGGTATTTCACAGCCTAAAATGCCCCTTCAACACAACATATGAGTCAAAAATAAATCTCCTCAGTGATTTAAATGTAAGAGACAGTGTTAGATTTGTTTATGTAAATTCAAACACGTTAGAAAACGACACTAAAGACATCAACCCTAATCTCACCGAGTTTATTGCAGAAAAAAACAATAGTTATCTTCTTGATAAGAATCATCGATTAAAAGATTTATTCCAAATCAAAAAAAATGGTACTAATATCATTTGTAAAAAAAATGGCTCGACAGGAATAAAAGTATATTATAAAGGTCCTCTAGACGATAGTCCACAATCTATAACTGCTAAAAATGACTTTTTAAGTTTGGATATTGAACGAGCGTTAGAAGATAAAGAAACTGTTATTGATGCTATTCAAACAGGATGTAGAATTACTAATCATTAATAAGAAGTAATAAATTCCTTACTTCTTCCTTCTTTTCTTTTTGACCGTTTTTATCATAAGAAACAATAAGGTTACGCATAAACCTTTTCACAATTTCTAAGTTATTACAAGGGGAAAAATAGATTTTTTTACGCTCTAGATTTAATTGATCTATATAGCTTTCAATATCTTTTTTTGTAAAAATTAACCCTTTATTAAAAACATTGATATAAAATTGCTCTTCATCATCTGTATAAGTTAAAACAAATAAGTTTGGAAGATTAACTCCATAGACAGGGATTTTCAATTTAGTGGCGATGATTAGATAAATCATTGCCAAAGATATCGGATTGCCTTTTTTGGTACTTAATACAGATTTTAATATGGAGTTTTCTGGTGAATGAAAATTCTTAGTATTTGCACCAAATTTCAATTCTTTAAACAGAATTCTATTTAACTCCGTAATTGCATCACTCCCTTTTATATTAATGTCAAACCTTTTCCAGACTTCTAAAAAAAGAATTTCTATTTCTTTTTTTAGATCGGTAAACTCATATTCTGGATACTGGATAGTAGATATGAGCCATAAGCCTTTTAGTAGATCCTGATCTTCTGATTGCTTCCATTCTACTATTCTTTGTGCCCTTTGCTCTACTTGTAATTTATATATAAGAATTTCTATCCTATCTTGAACTAACGGATTGAGATTGTTACCCCATTCTTCTTCTAAAAGTTCTATAACATCATTACCTAGAGATAAAATTTTCTCCTGTACATGACCATAAATCTCGTAATCTGGATCATCTAAAAGAGAGACTAATGCTTTTAATTCGCCTTTTTTCAATCTAACCTACTTTACAGAAAACTTAAATGATTCACTAGAGACTTCCCAATCTAATCTCGCAATGTAGTCTCCTGTTGTAAAATCTGCTGGTAAGTCAAACGAAATCTCTTTAGTACCTATGCCATTAGGAATAATTTCTACCGCTGTTCTATCTGACCTATACAGTTTAACAACTAAAAGTAATGGAGCTTCTCTTTTTAGCTTTATTTCTACTTTATTAGAGATAGATTTAGGCCCAATAGATTTTATAACATCTTTTTCATCTTTAGTTTTTCCTCCAATAACATTTAAGTGAATGTATCTATCTGGATTTGCCTGAATGTCTGTAACTAAATAGTCTACATCTCTAAGTGTAATTTCTAAGTCTTTATGAAGCTTATCGCTATTCATTAATTTACCTAACGACCCATCTTCTCCTCCTACTTTCTCCACTAAAGTAGAAACAGAGTTAAGAGTTGTATTTGCCGAACTAATCGTTTCTGCAAGATTTAAGTGATTTAATGAATCTGCAAAACCGCCTAAATTTTTCACCATTGGATCTAAGCCATCTATTGTATTACTTAATTTTTCTGACACGGCAGATAGATTTGTAATAACTTGATTGAAATTCTTTTGATTACCTTCCAAAATCTTGCTCATCGTTAAGGAAGCTTTCTGAAGGTTCGCCATAGATTGACTAAGATTAGAAATCGCAGATGTAATATTTTTTTCATTTGTACCTCTCAAGTACTGTTTAAAACTTTCTACTAATGTATCTACATTGGTAATTACTGGTACCGCTGCACGCTCTAAAATATCTGCTAAAGATTCTTCTTGTTTCTCCAATACAAAATCTCCACTTTCTAATAATTGGCTACCATTATTAAGCTCCAACTGAATTGACTTTCCTCCTAGTAAATCACTATTAACAAGTTCTGCAACAGTTTTGTTATTTATCTCTACATCTTCATTTACTGTAAACGAGACGATAAGACTATCTCCTTTTTTATGAGCTATCTTTATTCCGTCTACCCTACCTACAGTAAAACCATTTAAAACTACAGGATTAGAAACTGTTAAACCGTCTATATTATCATACTGAACACGGAAATTTTTAGTATTCGAAAAAAAATCTTTTCCTTTCAAAAAACTAAAACCCAAATACAAAACTGCACCTGAGATTACAACCAACAAACCAACCTTAAATTCTTTACTCATCTGTTATTTTTCCAGTTCTAGTTTATATTCTTTAATGGCTCTATAGATACCCGAAGCCATAAGTACTTGATTCTTTTTAGTACTCAAATATTTTTCATCGTTCAAATTCGTCAAAAATCCTGTCTCTACCAAAACACTTGGCATTGCAGTTTTCCAAAGAACTAAAAAACCTGCTTGTTTTACACCGTTACTTTTTTTACCTACACGGTTTTTAAATTGGCTCTCTATTTTAGACGCCAGATACAGACTATTATAAACATGTGCGGTCTGGAAATTTGCTATCATTATATGGTCTTCGTCTGAATTTGGATCAAAACCGTCGTAACTCGATTTATGATCACTTTCTTTTAGAATAACTGAATTTTCTCTTTTCGCAACAGCTAAATTACCTTCTGTTTTATGTAACCCCATTGCAAAAGTTTCTGTTCCATAGGCACTTTTAGAAGCTGCAGCATTACAGTGTACCGACACGAATAAATCTGCCCCATTTCTATTGGCTATAGCTGCTCGTTCATGTAATTCTATAAATTTATCAGATGATCTAGTATAAATAACTTTTACATCCTTCATATTCTCTTTAATAATCCTTCCTAACTCTAAAGCAATTTTTAAAGCTATTTTCGATTCTTGAAAAGTAGAGCCTAAACAGCCTGGATCTTTACCACCATGTCCTGCATCTATTACTATAGTTTTTACCTGATATTTAGTAATTTCTGTAGGAGTAATGGCACTAAACATAAAAAGTGCGATTAGAAGACTAATTATAGTGTTTTTGTTTTTCAAAATACTAATTTTGTGTGACATGCGTTACTTAGGCACAAATTCGTTAAATTTTATCTAATTCTGAAACATCAGTTGAGCAAATTAAGATTTATTCTATTATCAGCAGTAATAATTGCTAATTTAAGCATTTCATTTGCTCAAGACACGAACATTGTAATAAGTGAAGTGTCAAACGACACTCTATCTATACCAGATACAATAAATGTACCAACTCAAGAAATCGGTGTTATTGACTCACTAAATATAGATGCTATTGACTCTCTTTTATTTAATACAAATTCAGACACAATAGCTACTACAGATTCAATTCTACCAGATATTGCAGAATCTTCTATAAAAGATGTCATTAATTATGACGCTGTAGATTCTATTTTATTTAATGTTGCTAAACAACAAGCGACCCTTTATGGAAGAGCGCATTTAGATTATGACCAACTAGAAGTAGATGCTCCTACGATAATAGTTGACTTCAAAAACAACATTTTAGAAGCACTGGCAGATGTAGATACTAATGGAAAGGTAATAGAGTATCCTGTCCTGAAGCAAGGAAGTGATGAATTTCAAGCAAGGGTCATAAAATTTAATTGGACTACAGACAGAGGATACATAGAAGATGTATACATGAAAGAGGGGGAAGGTTTTGTTCATGCAAACCAAGCTTATCTAGATGAAGAAAAAAGTCTATATGTAGAAAACGCAAGCTATACCACCTGTAATCTAGCAAAGCCACATTATCATTTTAAAATGCAACGGGCAAAAGTTATTCCTAATGACAAAATAATAGCCAGTATGGTTAATCTATATATAGATGACATACCTACTCCTCTTGGTCTTCCTTTTGGGTTATTCCCTGCCAAAGACATTAGATCTTCTGGTATTTTATTACCTAGTGACTTTGGTGAAGATGGTTTTGGTTTTTTCTTGAAAGGCTTTGGATACTATTGGGCTATTAGTGACAAAATATCTACCAAATTTGTGGGAGAGGTTTTTTCTAAAGGGACTTATGGGATAACGAATACTACTGATTATAAAGTTCGTTATAGATATTCTGGACAGGTAAATGCAAGCTATAGAGATGTTGTCACAAACAATGATGAATTTGGAGCAACTTCTCAAAAAACTTATTCTATAGGGTGGAGACATAATCCCGTTAGTAGAAATGGCAGAAGTTTATCAGCAAATGTAAATTTTCAAAATGGGAGTTATAATCGTTTTAATTTAAGTGAACAAGAGGAAATAGCAGCCCCTAATATAAGTTCTGCAATAAATATTAGTATGCCTATTGGCAAAATGTTTAATAGCAGTATTAGCTTCAATCATAATCAGAGACCTACTTCTATTGATGGTGAGCAGGATGCTGTAAACACGTTTAATCTACCAAACTTCACTCTAGGCTATGTAGGAGAAAGTAACCTCTATAAGAAGCTTCCTTATACCAAAGTTACTCCTTCTAAATTTCGTAAAAATATCATGGAGCAATTTAAAATCACTTATAGTACTAGTGGTTACAACCATGCTTCTACTTCTAGCCTAACCTCTCCTACAGTGCCTGATACAAGTTATACAATAGACAGAGACAGCTTAGACGATGTAGACCTTTCCTTAGAAAATGACTTAAAAGAGCTTTTTGAACGTAATAAATTTTATATGACCCATGCTGCAAGTTTAAGCAATAACTTAAAACTAAAAGCATTTACACTTACACCTAGTTTTAATTACAGAGAAAATTGGTATTTTAATCAATCGGTATATAGCGCAGATACTGCTAACTCTGTTTTAAGTATCGCTGAAAACCCTGGACCTTTATATAGAATTGCTAGGTATAATGTAGGAGCTAGTTTAAATACTACTTTCTATAATTTTTATTCTATAGGTAAAGCGAAGACTAAAACGATAGATGGAATAGAAAAGACCGTAGATAGACAACTAAAATTCAGACAAACGGTACAACCTAGGATAAGCTTCACTTCTAGTCCAGACTACAGCGAAAGTGAAGATGTATTTCAAGAGCTTGAATTTAAGGAAGATTCTGTGGCATATAACAAATACCTTCTCTACCAAGGAAGACCTTCTACTTCTGTCAAACAACGATCAGTAAGTTTTGGATTAAATAATGCCTTCGAGATGAAACTACCTACCAAATGGAGACAAAAAGAAGGTGAGGAAATTGCCAAACCGATTAGCTTATTAAACCTAAACGCATCTACAAGTTATAATTTAGCCGCTGAAACATTAAAAATGAGCAATATTGTCATTACTGCAAATAATTCTAGATTACTAAATGGCATAGCAAGTGTCAATGCATCAGCAACATTTGACCCTTATCAATTCGATAGTACATTTTCCATATTCGATGGTGATACAATCAAAAGCTATTCTAGAGTTGATAAGTTTTGGGTAAAAGACAATGGATTTGCAGCACGTCTAATGACAATATCTGTAAGATCTAGCCTAAACCTTAACCCAAAAGTATTTAAGAAAAAAGAACCCGAAGGAAAAGAAGGCAAACCTGAGGAGCCTAAAGAACCTCAAAATGAAACAAACACTTCTTCTTACTTAAACTTTAGTTTGCCTTGGACGCTTAGATTAGGACACACTTACACATGGACTCAATCTAATCCGGAAGCAGATACAGTAAAGACAAATACCATGTCCATTGCAGGAACACTTAAATTATCTGAAAAATGGTCTACTGGGGTTAGTGTCAACTATGATATTGCAAACAAAGAATTTAGAACACCCAATGTAAGTATCAACAGGGACCTGCATTGCTGGCAGATGAGTTTTACTTGGGTTCCTTTTGGCCCAAGCTACTCTAGAAGATATAGTTTCAACATTGCGGTAAAAGCAGCTATGCTAAAAGACTTGAAATACAAAAAAGACAGTTCGCCTTATAACAGATCTACCTTCTAATCTGTCTAACTTAAAAAACTATATTAGATCACTGGTCTAGATGAGTTTTTTTCTATCGGATCTACAAAGTTTAGCAATTTATAAATGATCGCTCCTTTTTCTGTTAATTCCATTTCGAAATAACCTTTTTCTTGTAACTGCTTTAACCTATCTGAACTTTCGTCCAATGTAAGTCCAAATCTAATGGCAACATCTGGAACTGTAAACTTCCCTCCTTTTATTGCACAAAACTCTATAATTCGAGTTTCCATCTTTACCTCATTATCTTTTTTGATCCCTTTTTTGGTAGTCATAAAAAGAATAATGCCTATTAGCATAGGAAAACCTACAATCACACCAAATGCGATAAGGTTATTATTAATAAATCCTTCTTTGAAAATCTCAATAATAAAAAATAGGACAAAGAATACAAAGGATATAAATACAGGAACTAGTGTTACTAGTTGTTTAAAGAAATTTTTAATATTTGACATAATTAAATTTATGATTAACGAAGTAAAAGAGACTTGTGTTTGGCTATGTTCTCTGGTGTATTATCATCCAAAACTATGCCATCTCCTGAAAAGTTGATCAGCTTATCTGCTACTCTACTTACTAAATCTAAATCATGCGTTACTACCATCAAAATTTTACTGGTAAGTTTTTTATAATTAAGCAATGTATCCGCTAGTGTTTTTCTATTCTTTATATCAAGAAAAGATTCTGGTTCGTCTAGTAACATTACTTCACAATCTTGCATTAATGTCTGGGCAATCAAACATTTTTGTAATTGCCCTTGACTCAAGGTTTCAATCTTACGGTCAAGAAATTCATTCAACTCTAAGTTCTTAATCAAAAAATCAAATCGTTTATCAAATGTTACAGACAAATGGTTGATCCTAATGAATTCAGAAACAACAAAAGGAAAATTAAACTGATAAGATGGACCTAGATAGGAAAAGTAGTCTATAGCTGATTCTTTGGTTATTAAAACATCATTTACGGTTACCTCTCCAGAAAATGGTACTTGATGACGTAAAGAATGCAAAAAAGTAGATTTTCCAGATCCATTATTACCCAACACAGCAACAATACAAGGAAAATCTACTTCTATATTAAGATCTTCTATTACCTTTTTTGACGGGTAATTAACTGATAGATCTTTTATTCTTAACAATTGCTAATATTCATCCTCGTTAAATAAGAAGTCATCCTTAGTAGGATAATCTGGCCAAATTTCTTCGATGTTTTCAAATGGATGACCGTCATCTTCTAACTCTGCTAAGTTCTCTGCAACTTCTGCAGGAGCACCTGTTCTATCAGAATAATCAATTAATTCATCTCTTGTTGCAGGCCAAGGCGCATCTTCTAAATATGACGCTAATTCTAATGTCCAATACATATTACTTCTCTAATTTTTATTTTATTTATTAACTCAATATCAAAAATTTAGCCGAAAATAGATTTTTTGATCTAATTAGCAAAGCTAAATTCTTCTATTTTTAATTCTCTTTTTCAATCGAAGTCAAAACACGTTGCTTTGCCTTCAATTTTTTCTGCAATTCTGTCAAACGTTTCCCAATTAAGTTAGTCACAGACTCATTGCTTAATTGAAAAGTCATTTGTTGTTGATTCTCTTCAAACTGAACAATCTCTTGTTCTGTTTCTCTTATGAATCTTTTAATCGTTTTTAATAGTGCTTCTTTTTCTACAGGCAAATTACGCAACGAATGAAAACGCAATACATTGTCATATTCGTATAAAAACTCTAGACCGCCATAAAACTTATCTCCAACTGAAGCCAAAACTTTACCTGGAACATTACCTACTTTAGCCCATTCTGTTCTTAAAGCATTTATCTTTTTTATATCATATGAAGTTGTACTTGCTATGTACGCTTCTAGTTTTGATAAAACAACTTTCTTGCCTTCTAATAGTTCTTTAAAATGCTCTTTGGTATTCTTTTTAGAAAAAGGTTTTAACTTATTGTAATACTCATCTAACGTCGTTTTATACACTTTAAATAAAGTATCATAAATGCTTTTTGGTATACTACCGTTGGATTTCCAATTTTCAACAAGTTTTTCTATATCTGGCTTTCGCTTTAAGAAATCCTTTGAAGCGTTTATTGATTCTATTTCTACTACTATTTCTCTGTATAATTGTATTCTAGATTCATGTAAATCTTTCTGAGATTCTACATATTCTTTTCTTCTATCGAAAAAACCATCTTTTAGCGTATTAAAATCTTTGGTAAGCTGAGCATCTTCTGCCTCTACGGCTTTCCCTACTCGTACCCATTTTTGATGTATTTCTTTTACTTCATTAATAGCTTTCCAATTGTCTTCGTCTACAATCACTTTTAAATCAGTATACAGGGCTTTTTTTATCTCTGTATTCTTAATCCTATTCTGCTCTACAAAACTGAGCAATTTAAGCCTGTACTCTTCTATCTTTATAGATAATTGATCATAATCACCAATCCCTTCATTATCTTCTATCTGATCAGATAGTAATAAAATTTTAGCCAAATAAGATCCCTTGTTAGCAGTATCATCTATTTTAGCTATTACAGCATTGGCTTCATTCTCAAATTTCAGAAACTGATTTTGATAATGCTTTATACTAGCATCCAAACTGTCTTCAACAGATAGTTCTTTTTCTTTTCCACCTATCCCTAGTTTGAATAGTTTCTCTTCTTTGATGATATAAAAGTTCTGCACTCTACGAAATCTATTTTTCTTGGGTGCAAAACTATTCACATTTATCACAAATCAAAAATTATTTGGGAATAGTATCAAAAAATAATAGTTCTCAACATAATTATATAGGTAAGCCTTTGAAAATGAAGGAAAAACTGAAACAAAACCATAAAGATTAATTAGAGGCTCAATAATTGCCAGAAATCTTAAAAATCATTTTTTAAAGATTATATTTTTCTAATCACATTTATAAAAAATTGTATCAGAAAGTATAACTTAATTTTATTTACCATTTCTTATAGACAGAGATATTAAAAGGACGCTGAAAAGGAAGATTATTTGCTCGCACGCTAATCAAATTCACCCCTCCATTTACACCTATATTTTCTTTTAATTTATAAGATAGTTTTAGGGAAAAACTACTATAGCTCTGCTCACTTACATAAAGATATGTTTCACGAAAAACATCTTCTTCTATATATTCTCCATTTTTTAAAGATTCTCGTAAATTAAATGTTAGCATAATCCAGAGATTAGAAAAAACATTATTCCCATACTCTACCCCAAATCTTATATCATCACTTAATTTATTTGAATAAATACCTACTCCTGTATAAATATAATAATACCACTTATCTCTACTATTACCTGTAGATATTGTTGGAACAAAATAAAAGGCATTATAACCGGTTCTAAGACCTGTAGAAGAATCATTACCACTATTTGGTAATCCTACTGCTAACTGACTAGTAAGTATAAAAGGGGCTTTTAAAAGCTGATACTTTATTTCTGTTTCTATATTCCCTAAACCTAATATATCCCCAGATTCTCTGGTTTTATTAGACTCCGTTGCTGTAGATGATATATACGAAAAAGGTAAACTTCCTTGAATCTGAAACCTTTTACCTAATCCATATTCCACATATATCTTAGATCCAATTTCTAAAATGGTTCCGTCTATATTTTTAATTTGTTTTTGATTACCTCGAAAAACTTTTTGGTAGGTAGGAATAGTATTAAAGCCAAATTCCATATAGCTTTCTTTAAAATCCTTTACCCAAGGACTTTGGCTGTAAGAATTAAGAGACATAATTAAAACCCCTAGACAAATAATATTTTTCATAGACATAAACGAAAATTTATTTAAGGAATAATTTCAAACCCTACTACTAATACATCGTCTATTTGTTTTTCTTTTCCTTTCCATTCATTAAAAGTTTTTTCTAATTGAATGTACTGATCATTAATGGACAACATGCTATTACTAATTAAAAATTCTCGAAACCTTGCTTGCATAAATTTCTTACCTGTTTTCTCACTAAACTGATCTTGAAAACCATCTGTAAACTGATATACTAATGTTCGCTTTGTTAATTGTAAGGTCATTAAACTAAAAGCTTCTCTAGACTTATATAGATTACCTCCTCCCACAGGAAATCTATCACCTCTCATACGCTTTACGTCTTCCCCTTCTTCCTTTACCAATGGAGAACTTAACGCTCCTGCAATCTCTAATAATTTTGTCTCGTTATCATAACAGATTATACTTATATCCATACCATCAGATATTGAGTTTTTAGATTGATAAAAAGCATCAGAAACTTCTTTGTGTAAACGATTCAATATTAAATCTGGCCTTACAACTCCTAAAACCTGTACGATAAACCTTGTAAAGGTCACACCTAAAACACTTATAAAAGCTCCTGACACTCCATGTCCCGTACAATCTGCAACAACAAATATACTTTTTGAACCAATGCGAGTAGACCAATAAAAATCTCCACTTACTACATCTCTGGGCTTATACATTACAAACTGACTTTGAAATGATTCTGATATTCTTTCTGAATTTGGTTGTAAAGCATTTTGTAAAAAGGATGCATATGTCAAATTACTGTTTAGAGCCTTATCTTTTTCCGCTAATTCTTTAAAAGCATTTTGCAATACAATGTTTTGATCTTTTATTTCTACTGTTCTATCTTGAGCATATTGTTCTAATGCTGCACTTCTCATCTTAATGGCTCTAGTCCTATATGTCAAAATAAGGTAAACGAGCAACGATAGAATTAAAATAGATACAACTTTAAACCACCAGGTTTTCCAATATGGTTCAGCAATAATAATGGTTATTTTTTTTGTACTTGATTCAATTATTGATTCATCAGAATTTAATTTAGCTACCAGTAATTGGTATGTACCTGAATTAAGGTTTGTATAGCTTATTCCTGAATTTTGAACATTATGAAAGACCCAATTTTTATCGAATCCCTCTAGTTTATGTACAAAAATTTTCTCTTTATGATTTGAAAAATCTAAGATTGATAAAAGAAATGATATGTTATTCTGATCATAATTTAAGTTTAGTTCATTGACTTCTGATATATGAGATTTGCCTATTATAGAGTCTTCGATTTCTATATTGTCAATAAAAAATTTCTCGAAGTACACTTGTGATTCCATTTGAAATGTAGAAAACTTTTGAGGATTAAAAACTTCTATTCGTTGTCCATTACACCTGTATATTAATCCTTTAGAAGATAATTTAATGGAGCTATTAAAACCATTGGGTAATAAGCCATCTTCGGTTGTATAATTTGTAACATCAAATGTTTTTATGTTCAATCTAACAACTCCTGATTCTGAAATCCCCCATAAATCATCTCTTATTGTTACCAACCCATTTATTGCTACATCTTCTATTCCATCTTCAAAGTCAAATAACCTACTTACCTTTTTTTCTCTTGAATAAGAAACTAAACCATCTACTGTCGCAAACCAATAAATCCCGTTTTTATCTTGAGCTATGGCTTTTATGTCTTTTGCTTTTATTAGTTTGTTTTGCTTGTTAAGATAGGAGATTTCCATAGGAATAAATCTATTTTCATCTTTTTCGAAATAAGACACTCCATCCTTAGTACCTAGAAAGACAACTCCTCGTTTGTCTAAAAACACAGTGTAAACCAACTTACTATTTATCAGTAGTGAATCTGGTTTTCCTACAGAAAAATGTTTTCCTTTTATTTCACCAATCTCATTTAAATAAGCTCCTTTAGACCATGTTGTAGTCCATAACTCTCCATTATCTATACCATTGAATGAAGTTATAAATGAACCTTTTTTTATTTCATTATCTTGTTCTTTGAGTTTTGTAACACTACCAGCAGTGTCTACAGAAAACATTCCTAAACCTTCTACAAGTAAAACTAATTGTTCTTTATGCTTAGCTAAACCTAAAACATTTGCGTTGTTCAAGTTGTTACTGAACGAACCAACTAAAGAAATTTTATTTATTTCTGATGTATTTTGATTCATCAAGAGCACCCCTCCAGTAGATCCTATAGCTATAATAGAATCATTTAATTCTACTAAACAGTTTACATTATTGGAATTATACTTACCAAAGTTAACTTCTTGAAAATTTGATGATTTAGAAAAATACTTAGACAATCCTTCTCCCCAATTACCGAACCAAACTATTCCTCTAGAATCCTGAAAACTACATAACACTTTATCGTAATCCCCTATTTTCTTCGGCCCTTTTCGATTAATAAATTTATTATCTAAATCTTTTTGTATAATACCATTGTTTGTTGTGATCCAGATAGACCCATTATCATCTGGTAAAATACTTGTGACAGCGGCAAAACCATTGGACTGTTTTGAGATATTCTTTGAAAGCACAAATTTACCCGTTTCTGTACTTAGCTCATGATACACACCATATACAGTACCTATCAAAAGATTTTTTCCATCAGATTTCAACGTAAACACCTGATCAATAGATGACTGATCAAAATTTTTATGATAATATTTCCTTACCTCGTTAGTTGATTTATCTATATACCCCAACCCTCCTAATCTAGAAGCTAACCATAGTGTATCATTATGATAAGTCATAGATTCGCAGTATTGAAAGGTAGCACTATCTTTTACCCCATGCTCTAGCTTAAATTTGCAATAGCTTAATTTATCATTTTCAGCATCAAACCTATAAATACCATCTCCATATGTACCAATCCAAATAATAGTATCTGAATCTTCTCCCAAGCATTTTATCTTTGTTACATCTAACTGCCCTAAAGAAGGTTTGTAATATTTCTTTTTTGTAACGGGGTTTAATAAATTGATTCCAGCACCCCATGTACCTGTTATTATATCTCCAGATCGAGATTTCAAAAGATAGCTTACATCATTACCACTTATTGATGTAGTATCCTTGTTGTTTTCAAATAAGACCTTATTATTTTCTCCATCAAATACACAAAGACCGTGTCTAGTACCTATCCATAAAAAACCCCTATCATCTTCTACAATAGAATTTACCCAATCACTTGACAACCCATCTTTGGAATCTATATTTTCCAACCTCAAAACCTCTTCTTGTCCAAAGGAATGAACAGGCATAAATAGATTAAATAGAAAAAAACTTAACAGTAAAATGGTACTATGTAAAAGTTTATTCGTCAATTTCTTTCTTAGTAAGTTGATATTTATAGAGTATAGATTTATAGCTATTAATTAATATAAGACTATTTATCCTTAATTAAAACTAATCAATCATAATATTCGCACTGATTTCATCCAATCTCAGTAATAAATTAACTCCAACAAATTATGTAGTTAAACTGCTACAACTCCTTTAATATGTGGATGTGGATCATAGTTTATCAATTCAAAATCTTCTGCTTTAAAACTAAAAATGTCTTTCACATCAGGATTTATCTTCATTTTGGGTAAGGATCTTATATCCCTTGTAGACTGTAACTTTACTTGATCAAAATGATTGGTATAAATATGTGCATCACCAAAGGTATGAATGAACTCATGAGCTTCTAAATCACATACCTGTGCCACCATCATAGTTAATAATGCATAAGAAGCGATATTAAAAGGTACACATAAAAAAACATCTGCGCTGCGCTGATATAGTTGACATGATAATTTCCCATCTGCTACATAAAACTGAAACATGGTATGACAAGGAGGCAAAGCCATATCATCTACGTTTGCAACATTCCATGCACTCACAATATGTCTTCTGCTATCTGGATTATTTTTTATACGATCTATCAATTGAGTAATCTGATCTATACTCTTACCTTCTGGCGTCGGCCAAGACCTCCATTGATAACCATAAACAGGACCTAAATCTCCTTTTTCATCTGCCCATTCATCCCAGATACGGACTTTATTATCCTGTAAATATTTAATATTTGTATCCCCTTGTAAGAACCACAACAATTCATGAATAATAGATCTTAAATGCACTTTTTTAGTTGTAAGACATGGAAAACCATCTTGAAGATTAAATCTCATCTGATGGCCAAACACACTTTTGGTACCTGTACCAGTCCTATCTGCTTTATCTGTACCATTATTCATGATATGATTTACTAGATCTAAATATTGTTGCATCTGAAATTTAAATTAACTTTTTGTATAGTGACTCTCGTCAAACTCTTGTTTTGAAAGGCAGTGAAGACTACCGAGACCAATAATAATATTATTTGATGGAATTCCTATAATTTTTCTATCCACAAAGGCATTTTGCAAGATCTCTAATGCTATAATATCTTCGTCACAATCAAATATTGGTACGAGAACTTTATCATTAGTTATTAAAAAATTGGCATATGAACAGGGTAATAAATTACCGTTATATTCTAACCTTTTTGGTAATGGAATTTTAATCAAAGTAGGAGATTCTCCATTAGAAAGAATGATTTCTTTCAATAAATTTTCTACCTTTTTTAAAACATGATAATCTTCATGTCCTTCATTTTCTGTACTTACGTATACAATTGTTCTTTCATCTATAAACCTAACAAAATCGTCTATATGACCATCTGTATCATCTCCAGAAATCCCTTCATCCAACCATATGATATTACCAACTCCTAAATATTGTTTTAACTTTTCTTCTATATCAGCTTGATTAAGCTTTGGATTTCTATTGGGATTCAATAAACAACTTTTGGTAGTAATCAAATCACCAATTCCATTTACTTCAAAAGACCCTCCTTCTAAAATCATATTCGGTAAAATTTCTTCTAAGAGTAGTTTTTTTGAAATTTTAGATGGAACTAAATTATCATCTTCAAAAGGCGGATATTTCCCTCCCCAAGAGTTATAACCCCAGTTTAGTACTGTCTTTACATTAGATGATTTGTCTATCACAAAGTCTGGTCCATAATCCCTAATCCAAGCATCATTTGTTTTTATATGATAAAAATCAATCTTATGAAGATCAGCTTTATGGATATTTAAAAAATTTTGAATGCGATTTTTATGTCCTTCATCCAAAATACAGATGTTAACATTTACAACTTCTGAAAGTTCTTTAACAAATACACTAAACTCTTGTTCTACTTTTAAGTCAAAAGTAACCCACCATGCGCCATCAATGCTATTTCGGTCAAGTATCTCACCACGGCTAAGGCCTTCATTACCGATCCATTCATTAAATCCATCTAGGTCAAAATCTGGTCCGTAAGTTACTAGGCTATCATCAACGTTTGGAATGTACAGTAACTGACGAGCATTATCATTATATCCAAAAGTGAAATTATTTTCATTTTCGAATGAGTAAGAATACGGCGATGTTTTCGATGCTTGGCCAAATAAGTTAAATTTAGTGTCATAACCGTCAAATAGCTCATAGCTATAAGCTAATGACATCGTGAAGCGATGTGGAATCTCATAATTTGATGTTGCAACACCTGGGTTTTCTGAGTCAGAAACAGCAATCCCATGGTAATTAGAGAATGCCACAGAGCTAGTCATTGGATGTACGTCTTTAGACTCTGTATAAGCATATGAAAGAGATAGATCAATTCCATTATCAAACGATTTACTCATACCAAATGATAATATATGAGAGTATGCATCGTCACCATCAACGTTTGTTAACAGGAAGTCTGAACCACCATTATAAATAGGGCGTCCATCAGGGGCTGTTCCAGTTTGTTCATATGCTAAATTTTGAACAATCGCTGAGTTTCTCTTATCAGTGTATAAATAATCTACGTTAAATACATAGTTATCTTCAGTGATATAGGTACCACCTAATGAAAACTTCCACTCTGATGGAATTTCAAAATCAGGGTCAGTAACATTTACATCAGCATCTGCACCACCTAGTCCAACTGTGTCATATAAACTTTGAGGAATATCATAACCAGGTAAACCACTACCATTGAATGGTACAGCATCAGCTCCGAGAATTTGCATGTTTCTTTGATTTACTTGTACG
>JAYJMJ010041788.1:0-21250 GCA_036873875.1 Laminaria ephemera | reverse complement strand
CAAGAAAAATTAGTTTATATTAATCGGACTAACCCGCAGCTAAAGCAACGGGAATGCGTCCTTTTAAGTTCGTTCAATCTATTACAAATGTCTATCATTCAAGAATAGCATACATCGCAAAAACACCAGACGGGCGTTATCTCACCTATGAAAACCGACTTTCTGATTTTGAATCTGACGCTTTACTGCTTGACAATCCTGAAATATTTCATCAGCCATTCTGGGAAAACCTTCTTCTTGAAGTTATACCTGTTTCTGTTGTCTCTTAATTCTTTTATTTTTAATAAATAGTTGCGCTTATAGTCCAACTTTGTTACTATATCTCTACACCAACGAGATAGGAAAGGACAAACAAATGGCTAATTTTTTCGTTAATACACGTTACATTAAAGACCAATCAAAAAACATGCCTATTCTTTCTGACTTTGTTGTTTCTGGTGAAATTAATGGGAATGAAATCAGATTATCTCAAACTAACCAACTTTCATTTAAAAAAGAAGTATGGACTGAGAATCTGTCTGACTATCTTCCTGTTGAATACATTAAGTTTCAAGGTTGGTTCTTGGTTTAAAACAAATTTAGTCTTATAGTAATATTAGGCTGCTTCACTTATTTTTATTAAAAGGTTTATTATGAGTCTAACAAGCAAAATGAAACGAGATCGCAAAGCAAAAATCCGTAAAACAAAAGAAAAACACAATCGTAAATTTAAACCAGAATTTTCTAGTTCTCGCTATTCGGAAATAAGTAAGTAATTCTTTTTGTTTAAAATAAAACATTGTATTTGTTTGGTTGTTGTTTTATAATTACCTCAATCAAAAAAACAGAGAAAAAATCATGAACAAACAAGTTTCTGTCGCTAATTACGTAATTGATGTTATCACTAATAAAAAAGTTGAAACATATGACCCATTTAAAGGGTTGCCCTATCCACAAGGCGCAACAGGGCTTGTTATTAATGTTCGTGGACTTGTTATGGCACAGTGTAAATCTGGTTATTTTTTGGTTTTCCGTGAAGTTAAGAACTCTCGTGAATACACAGCCGCCAATGGTGAAGAAATGATGGGAGCTACTGATTGGTTCTTAGACACTTACTGGCGATTTAAAACATTTTCAGAAGCTCGTTGGTTTGTTAAATATTATATTTCAGGAAAAAAACACTATAAGCAAATGTTTAAACAAATTAAACTTGAAGTTTAAATCTTTCTAATTCAACAATAATAAGGCTTTCATAAATGAAAGCCTTTTTTTTATTTTTTTTTGAAAGTTTTTTTGAAATTTGCTTCTCTATGGAAGTATACGGAAAATTTTATAAAGGAGAATATGAAAATGACAAGAGTTAATATAGAACAATTCACTGGTGAGCCACAGACACTTATACAGGCTTTTGATTACGAAAGCACAGGAAAAAACCCGCAAACGATAAAAGAGGCATTATCTATCGTTGAGGACGAAATTGAAAATAATCAAAATGAAGACCTCTTAACCCAGTTTAATGTTGAAAAAAACTGGATGAACAATCATTTCCCCACCTTTCTTCTTGAAGATAAAAAGTGGATTCAGGAATTATCAACTAAAAACGTAAATATCGAAGACTTTAATGAACTTGAATTGCCACATAATGTTCTGTGTTTTCAGTTTCCAAAAGATATTTCTATCGGGAATATCAAGCTAAAATCTTGTCTTTTTGCAATTTCAAATTTAAACACAAACCCTAACTTTTTCAGAAAGGGAAGAACAGATATATTTGATCTTATTGTTCGTATTTCTTACTTAACAGAAGACAACTCTATCAGTATTAAAGAAATTAGCTTAAAAGATTTTATAAACCCGAAACCTAAATGTAATCCAGACCCAGAAAGTTCTTCTATTGAATTTGAAATCAATCTTTTTATTAACTTTTGTTTAAACTTTGTTGCTGATTTTTCACATGACCGAGGAACATCAAGAAAAACACTCTTTGGTAAAAATGTTATTGCATCCGCAGCTTGATTTTATCACCACATTTACCCATCCAAACCCAGAAAACAGCTCATTTAAAAGTCTTTTGTGAGTTTTTTTTTGAGGTTTTCTTGATTAAATAGTTATTGTTGTCTATAATATAGGCATCTACCAATTAGGAATATTTTACTATGAAATCGCAATTAAAAATCGCAACTGTATTAGCTTCATTGTTAATTACTGGATGTGCTGCGCCTATGTATGATGTTCTCACCTTTAAACAAAAAGAATATTCCGCACCAGTAGACTGCAAAGGCTACCTCACATCAACAAAAGAAGATAGATTCTTCAACAGCATTAACGTGCGTGAAAATGGTCTCATTGTTCTTAAAGAAGACCGCATTCGTGACAATGCTTACAGATATAGTGAGTTTGGTATTGAAGACTTAGTCAATATCGAATGTAAAAAAACTACTGATTATGCAACAATTGACTATGTTATTGAAAACAATTCTCAACTGCTTGCTGTCGAAGATTTTTTCATTGATTTTTAAAAAAAAACTTGTGTTTCTTACCTTGAATCACTATAATTAAACTTCTTTAAATAACAATATCCAAAGGTTTCAAAATGAAAAATTATAACAGAAATGTTTTACTTCAAGGTTTTGTTCTTATCGAGCAATTTGACGAAAATAACAACCGAATTGAAGATAAAAAACTATCTTTGTCTTTATTCCCTGATGCCATTGATGATGCTCTTGACCGTTTTGACAACAAAGATGACGTTCTAAATCAAATGGTTGACAATGTTAGTGACATCGCAGAAGATTGCGTAACATCATACTCTGTTGATGAAGATTCTCTTAGATTTTAAACCCATTTAACCTTTGATTAGCACAAGGCTTTTCTTTAAAAAAAACAAAGAAAAACTTGTGCTTATTTTTTAATTCGACTATAATTAATACCAAGTCAAACAACGAACCAAAAGGTTTTAAAATGAACAAAATGTTGAAAATGTATATTGATTATGTAAACAATTTTCTTTCAATTGATTGCTTCGCAGAACATTACAACATTACTGTTGAAGTTGCAAAAAGCACCGTTGCTCGTGGCAAAGTTTTTTTTCATCAACAATACCCTGAATCTCGTAAAGGCTTTATTCTCAGTGAAGAAAACAAAAAACGTTCTGTTTCTAATGCTCGTTTCTTTAAAGAAAGACACGACGAACGATTATTAGCAGAACATTCTGCTTAATTTATTTACTATTGTGAGCTGAAAATCTTACGCTCACTTAACCCCTAAAAAGAGATATTTTATGAAATTTATCAATCTACTACTTATTTCTGTAATGGCTGTCTTTGCCTTGTCTGGTTGTCAATCTGATGCTGACAAAGCATCAAGTAACCTTTCTACTGCGGCTGAAAATTTTGAAATTAAACGTCGAATCATCTTCTACAATGGTCTTACTGATAAATACATTGTTATGTATGAGGGTTATTGTTCTATTGAGTTCAAAACTCTTAATTCAGCAGTTACCTGTAAAAAAGGTGTAGCTCCAGACGGAACGGCTCTTGTTGAAAAACACTACCTTGGTGCGGCTGACAATGCTTTCCCTGTTGTTCAACAACTTGAAGCGGCAGCAACTGACACTTTCAAAACTCGAATTATTTATAAGCCTGAAAATATCATTCCTGATATTGAAGTTAAAACAAGCTTTGATTAATTAAATAAAACATTGAAAAAGCCGCCTTTTAAGGCGGCTTTTTTTCTTTTTTTTCCATATAAAAATTGCGAATCATTCATGCTCTTGTTATAATTGTCGCAACTTAAAAAGATTGGAAAACATCATGTCACTTATCATTAAATCAGTTTTGGAAATCCGAACATTTACTCATGAACCAGGACTAACTATTCCCTTAAAACAAGGTAATTACAATTACCTTATTGGCAATGAAGATGTTTGTATTGTCTCTGAAAAAGAAACAATTAATCCTAGTCGTGTTGAATGGGATTTTGTTGGGGAAGAAGGATACTACTCAATTGGTTCAGATGCATTGCTTCTTTCAATACAAGATAGAAAGAGTCAAACAGATGACATTATTAATGCTGATAATACCATTGATATTATAGACAACTTTATGACATTCGAAGACTGCGGAATTTTCATGACTCCATCTGGTCACTCTGGTGGAGCTTACGTCTATACCTCAAAAAATGAAAAGGGGCATATTATTGCTGTTCGATTGTGTTACATTGAGCCTGATGAGATCAAAGACGCTCTATTTTCTTTGCGATAACTTATTAAATTATAAGGTGTTTGTAAAAAACAAAATTATCAATTACATAAAAGTATATTCATTGTCTCAATTTTGTTATATCGTTGATTTATTTTCTTGACGATTCATTAATTATTTGTTAATTTTATAAGTATTGATGAAGCACTTACATTCTCCCCCGTCAAATTTATTTGTCGGGGTTTTTTTTATTGCATTTTCTTTTTTATTCTTGTATAATTTATTTAATATCAATCATTTTAAAACAAGAGGGCTTATGTCAAAAAATAATGCAAGACGTCGAATTTTTAGAATTTTAGTTTGCACTATCTTTTGTGCAATTCTTTTTGTTGGAAGTGGATGGATTGCGGGAATAATGGGGTTTTAATTTTTTTAAAAAAGCTTGCATTTATAGCCTTCTTTCATTATAATTATTTCAAGTTAAAAATTGAAAAAACGGAAAAACAATGAAAAAAATCATCAACTCACTTTGCAACACTGTTCTTTTTGATCGAGAAGTTAAAGCTAAATATTGGATTAAAGAATATCAGCCACAACTAACAGATGAACAAGTCAACAATACTTACAACAATGTGGATGACATGCTTAAAAAAAGGATTAGTGAAAGCGAGCTTTTAAAACGACTTGTCTCAAATAATGTTCAAGAATTTTCCTTTGCTTAATAATATTTAAATAAAATGACCTATTCAAAGGTCATTTTTTTTATATGAAATATAAAAAAAACTCTAAGAATATCTTTTGTTTTTTTTATTTATATAAGAAAAAGTATTAAAACTCTTTTTTTTATTTCTTTTATTTCTTGTTTTACACTTTTTCTATGATTAGATATATAGATAACTAACTAATTATCTACAAGGAATATTAAAACAATGAAAAAAACAATGCTTTCTCTCGCAGTTATTTTTTCCATGCAAGCGTTTGCTTCGGGTCAATTCGCTCTTATTATCTCAAAAACCGATTCTAATTATGATATTGTAAAAAGTGAAGATAATAATGACAACGACAACACTGTCTACACCGACTGCGCATTGTCTGAGAACTCTACTTCTTATAAATGGTTTGAAGCTATTCAACGAGGAGATATAACGGCAAACTATTCTACTTCTTTTATTCATGATCCAAGTGTAACATGTATACTTGACGATAATACTGATGTTGTTTTTAATAAAAACACAAACCTATCAGGTCAAACTATTCCATATCGCAGTGGTGGATATATCAATAATTTAAATATAGCAGTTCCACAAAGTAATGAAGTTGTATTAAACGACATTAGAATATTAGGTTCACTTGCTATTAATGGTTATTCCCATAACGAACTTGATTTAAGCAATGTTTTCTGGAATGATAATTCCGATAATTCACCAAGCTCTATCATTATTCATAATAGTTCTATAGAACATTTAAATTTTAAAGCTGATGATTCATTTTCTTTCTTTACAAATCTAAATATAAAGAACAACACCAACTTAAAAACAATTTATGGAACTGATCTCATCATTGTTCAATCTCTTGATGTACAAAACAACACAAACTTAACTTCATTAACTTTAACTGGTAAAGTTTCCGATGTTACTTGCATGTCTACTGTTATCCAAAATAATGGCTCCGCAACTCTTTCTACTGGTTTTTGTGCTGATTCTGGCTCCTTACCACCTGCCTCTTAAACTAAACGACAAAACTCTTTTAACGCCTTTATATAAGGCGTTTTTTCTTTTTAAAAAACAATAAAAACAATAGACAACAAACCTTATAACAACTATAATTAATTCATCAAAACAAAACAAGGCTAGAGAAATGAAATCATTTACATCAATCAAAAAAATACAATTAACTAAAAATCAACAAAAGATTCGTAATGCAATGATTCTTGGGCTTATTGGCACATTACTTGACCCTGTTTTTTCATTTCTGTCTGAGTTTGTTGTTACTTCTTTGTCGGGAACAACATTTGTTCACAATAATCCTGTCAGTTTAATAACTCTATTTTTCATCTACTCTTTTATTGCTCTTTGTGTTAATTTATTGATGCACGACGACTAAAAAATAAAGAAAGAAGAACAAGAGTTTTCTGATAATTACAAACCAAGTTATGATGACATTACTTCAAATCGAAATCGAATACTCCAAGAACGAGATCGAAATACACCACGCCCGAAATAAAAACATTAAGCAAGTTATTAAGCTTGCTTTTTTCTTGCCTTAAATAAATTAATTTGATATAATAAGATATTATTTAAAAGGTGTTATATCAATGATTGAAGTAATTAATAAAAAAAAATTTGACGGTAAATTTAAGGAAAATAAAGTCGTCATCAATATCATGCGCCCTTCGGTGCTTTCTAATCTTTGGTCACATAACCCCAACACTGCTGCTCGATATATTGTTGATACACGAATAGAAGCTGTTGCTGAATATAAAGCTTACTTGCTTAAAGAAGTCAAAAAGAAAGGTGCTTTTCGTGACGAAGTTATTCGTATTTATCAATTGGCGAAAAAACACCATGTCTACTTGCTATGTTGTTGCAAGCCGTTACTTTGTCACGGGGACATTTTAAAAGAATTTTTAATTGAATATTTAGGGGATGAAATCTACACCGATTAAGTTGGTTAATCATTGTATTTAACCCCATCCTTTGCTATAATATTTTTAATAAGTTTGTTTATTAAAAAAGGTCTATTATGACAGGCAAAGGACATACACAAGTCGGTATTGCATTTTCCATTTCGGTTGCTTATGGAACATATTCATACCTAACAGAACAATCTATTTTGTTTTCTGTTCTTTCCGCTTTTTTTACGGTTATCGGTGCTACTGCACCTGATTGGTTAGAAATGCGTAAAAAATCAGGCGGTACCGTCATCACTCATCGCACAATTACCCATTGGTTTCCCATTTGGGCTGCTCTCATCTACTTTGCTGTGAACTTTAAAGAAGCCAATGGCTTCAATACTCCTGTTGTTAGTGATATTCCTATGGCGGTTAATGCCATTTCTGCGTCACTAATCGCTTTCTCTGTTGGATGCTTGCTTCATCTTGCCACTGACTTACCTAATCCACTTGGTATCCCATTTCTTACCCCTTATCATCGCATAAGCATGAATCTTTGGAAATCTGGAAAATATGAAACCCCTATGATAATCATTTCCTACCTTATCAGTATATTATGGATAGGTATTGATTCTGAAATCATCACTATTGATTTTGATAAAATCAAAGATATCATATTAAACATTGCATATAATGTCTTTAAGTAGTATAATCAACACACTTAAATAAAATAGGTAATAACAATGTCTATCGAACTCACAGCAGCAAGAATTATCTCAGTCTTTGAAACAAAAGAAACACTTGACCGTATCGGAACATCAATGAATTTTGTTTCTTTAAGAGCTGAAACCCTTGTTCTTAAAGCTATTTTAAAACTCACAAACGGGCATTCGCCAGAAATGTCTGAGGTTTTTGATATTCAACGTGAACTTTTACGAAGAACAAATGATAAAAAAACAATTGAATCTTTTGAAAGGGCAATTAAACACCTAAAAGAAAAAAAACTTATTAATACCTATCAACTGGATATTATCAGCGTTAGCTTTGCTGATCTTCTGATTGAAGCGGAAGTTGCACTAAAAGAAAAACACCTTGAAACTGATGTTGTTGTTTATATGTATAAAATTGTTCATAACATGGCAACATTATCAGACGACAAAACTATCTTGAAATTTATTGAAAGAGAGAGAGGCGCTTTCATTCAATAAATTCATTTTTATGATGATTATAGTTGCACTTATCTTTGAGTGTTGCTATAATTATCACACTTAAACAGAACAACAAAAGAGAAACAAAATGACTGCACACAAACTTGCTAAGAACCCTTACAAAAACCGCATGGTTGATCTTTACTCTTGTTTCTCTTCTCTTACGGATGAGACTGACCTTACCACTTTACCGCTTATCAATAAAAGCATTCGAAACAATGTTATTGTTGATTATTTCAATGATGTTTTATACAGCCGCAAAGCCGTTCAAGTTATTTTTCTTAATAAAGCAAATGAGATGTTTGCAGAAGATGATGGGCTTGAATATATGCTACTTAACTTTGCAGGTCTTCGTAATGATGTTGCTTACAACCTTAAAGAAGAATGCTTTGAAAAATATGTAGAAGGCAAGTCATCACTTATTCCTGTAAATAAGATGAATGAAAATCGATATTTCCTTTCTTCTTACAACTCTTGGTTAGAAGACGGTGTAACCGAAGACCAAATCAATTTGGCAGGTGACATCAATCATAGATTGATGCAAACATTGTTTCACCTTATTCAAAATGTCGATATGGATGACAACGATTTTCGACTTTTGTTTAAAAAGAAATAATCATTGTATTGAGTTGAATTTTTAAAACAATCGATCTAAAAGAGAGATTCAACTCTCTTTTTTGTCTTTTTCTTAGAGGTTATTATGAACGAATTTATTGATTCAATGCTAGAAAATCCTAAACTCTATGGTTTTTCTATCGGTATTTCAATCACAATTCTTTTTTATCTTTTCAAAGATATTAAGCTTTCATTTTCAATTCCAAGTCGGAAAGAATCATCATATAAATGTGAAAGAGCAGGTCGAGATAAAACTTCTGAATATTAAATTAAAAAACGCTTTTTTCTTAATATTATTTGCATCTTCTTCTTCTTTTTAGTATAATAATTCCATTGTTCGATAGATGCGCAACCAGAAAAGCATTGACTACCAATCAATGCTTTTCCTTTTATAATTTGAGGTTGTTTATCATGAATCCAAATCAATTCTCAGGGACTTATTTCAGCGAATCTTTTTTAAACTTTTTAAAGAAATATCTATCTTAACTAATCAAATGTTGCTATAATTACTTCATCAAAACACAGGAAATACTTTTATGACTATGCGAAAAGTAACAGATGGCTACTTATCCAACGGATGCACTGGTATTCAACGTGGAACTCGCTCTTGGTGGTGGGAATTGACGCTTGAATGTGGTCATATAGAAGAACGTTATGTTCCAAGTAAAGAGGCTAAAAATGAAACAGCCACTATGCCTAAAAAAGTAAAATGTGGTTATTGCACCAGTGAAGAACGCAAGCGCAAACGTGAAGCACTAAAAGATTAATTTTTTATTTTTTCACACTAATGAGGTATTTATGGATCACGAATTAATTAAAAAAATGTTTCTTAAAAACTCAACTCATTATAGTGGAGATTTAAAAAACGATAAATGGCAGGACATGTCATTCATCAAAGAGTATCATTACCCTGAAAAAAATCGGTTTTATTACCTTTATAAAATTGTTAAATTTGATTTAGAAAAATATGAATCAACGGATGAAATTTGTTTTACTGAAAATGTTACATATGGTAGTAACCTACCAAAATATTTTAAAAAAATACCCAATCAACAACAAAAATAAGCTCAAAAAGATTAAATTTATTTAGATAAGCCATTAACTTTCGTTTTTGGCTTTTTTTTTGTATGTGTAAAAATATATGTTTTTTTTGTTGACTTTAGAATAAAAAAATAGAATAAAAAGCTTGCATTTTGTTTGGTTGTTTACTATAATTAACTCAATAATTCAATAGAGAGAATCATAAAAAAATGAATAATCCTACATTAAACGAAACCGAAACTAATACTGACGTTTTAGTTGATGTGAAAGAAAAAAACAATTCAAGTAAATTATTGAAAGGTCTTTTTTATTTTTACTCTGTCATTCACTGCATCTTTTTTCTTGCTGCCATGATATTTTTAGATCATCAAAAATTTGAGGAAATACAAAAAAATCCCATGTTTTTATCTCTTATCATTGCAGGTTTTGCTATTCCTTTTGTTTTACGATTTAAAAGCAGAATCAAAAATGTTTTGACGTATTTTGTTCTTACTCTATCTGTTTTAACAGGCTTTGTCGGGGCTTATTCTCAACTTAACAACTCTACCATGATTGATACCGTCCTTGATACTAAACAATATGTAGAACACACGTTCTATGTTCAAATTTCAAGCTATCAAGAGCAACAAGCCCGTATTGAATTACTCAAAAGCTTACGAGATATCAATACTGAGGAAGCTCCGTCTCAAAATGTTTTTGAATTAATTTCAAGCAATGAAGCTGATACTGCATTTAAAGCTTTTATTAATTCTCCTCACGGAATTTCTTCTTTTGTTTATGCTCGTTTCATCTACGGAGATGCGTCACACATAAAGACGACAGCCGATGGTGGAAGATATTGGAGTTACATGATTTTATTTGCAATCGGCTTACAGCTTTGGCTACATGCAGGAAAAGAAGGTATTAAGCTACTTAAAGCAGTAAAGCAAATTGGATTTTTTGGCACACTGTTTCTAACAATGGTATTCTCTTTCTTTGGCGCATGTGTTGGCTTCCTTTTTTCAATTTTTGCAATGAATGAATCAGTTATGCCGTCATTTATTCTTGGTAGTTTTATTGCAACAATCGTTCTTAAAATCCAAGCGAACCTTTACATTAAAAAAATCGATGACAAATATGAAGTCTCTGGTGGTTTTGCTTACTACTTTATTGGCATTCCATTGTTCACTCATATTTTTGCTACACTTCTTAGTGCAATTAAAGGCTTTGGGTACCTGTCTTTAGGTGGCGGATTTTGGATTGAAAACTTTGGTTTTGTTACTGCTATTTCTATTGCTATTGCCTTTTTCTCTTTCTTTTATATCTCCGACAAGATGGAAGATAGAAGACTAAATAAAGAGAGAAAAAACTCAGAAGTTGAATAAACATACCACAATATAAAAGCCTACTTCCGTGGGCTTTTTCACTTTTAAATGAGCATGAAAGCCTCTCTTTGTATGCGCTCATTATAACAATCTTTTTCTTTGGTTCAATGATTTTTTTAAGTTTTTTAGACAAAATAAATATTGAATTACACCTTTTATTTTGATATCATCCCATTAATTAAAAACACATGGTTATTTTATGTTTAAGAACGAACGATTTTTTGATTTATACTCCAACTTCTATCACAAACGAAGTAACAAAGTCGCACCTGTTCTTTTTCTTTCTATCCTTACCATTCCTGTTATTGAAATTAGCCTTACAATACTCACTATATGGACACTATATGTCATTGCTTGTTTTTTTCTTGATACTGCATTCACAAGAGAGAACAACAACCGTAGTATCAATATGACGCTCAACAACCTTCAATTCATAACGAAAAAGAGTGAAGCGGATCATAAGATTCAATTGCTTAGAAATAAAATCAGTCAAATATAAAAAATTCAGACACAAAAAAAGGAAGGCAGTGCCTTCCTTTTTTTATCGTATTTTGTTACTTCTATTTTGCTTTTTCTTCACTTCTTTACTTAATTCATACTGATCTAAATCTTTTGAAAATATTTCCACAACTTTATTCCCTTTATCCATCATATGAAACATTTCTGTCATCTCAGTGTTTGAAAACTTATTTAACTTGTTTAAGAATGCACTTGGCTTACCGCTACTGTTTGCAATCTCATTTAATTTACGAAAATCATTTAAACTAACGCCCTTTTCTTTTAGGTCATCGAACATTTTAGATTTCGGAAATTTTTGATTATGTATTGGCTCAATAGATTCCAAATCATAAAAATCAACTTTATCCATTAAGTTATCCATGTTTAATGGTAAGTCAAACAAAACATCTGTCTTGAAGCTAATTGGAGCAATCTTCTGAGGCATAAACAAATCAGGATGTTCATGTCTTAATTCCTCTTCATGATCTGCAAGACCATCATCTTCAGGTTGAATATATTTTGCGCCATGAGACATTTTTTTTAACTGAGCTTCAAGTTCCTTAATTATTTCAGGAACGTCATTTTGACCTGTTTTTAAATCATCTTTGTAAGATTCCGACAATTCTTCTTTCATGTTTTCAAAACCTTCCATTACATAATAAGGCTTTAAGCTGTATTCAACTTCATTCTTATCAACTGTTACATCACTAACCCACTCATCTTCCATTGCTTCGTATTTTGTTTCAGCTTTTATTTTGCAAACATCAAAAACAAAAGCACCACCATTTATTTCTAATATATAATTGTCTGTTCTAGAACTATAAGTTGAAGATTCGACTGCAGTTTCTTGATTCCAGTCATTTTCCTTTTGATGACCTAATCCAATTAATTTGATATCTAAATTGTTTTTGGCTTCATTCAAAGCCTTTACTAATTCTTTCATGTTGCTCATTGTTTTGTCCTTTTTACGTTTCCAATTACTCTCTTTTATTATATCACAATATATCTTTTTGACTAATCAAAAAGACTTCTTTTATTTTTTAATAAATACTTGTGTTTTCATATATCATTTGTTATTATTACTTTATTGAAACGAAACAACAAACCCCATAAATAATCAGGAATTAAATCATGACAACAGCAACTACTATTAGCTTTGGCTCTCAGATTCTTAACATGAAGAAAAAAATTGTAGTTTCAAAAGATTACATGAACAGTCAAGCAATCAGCCGAATTAAAGACCATGAGCTTTATGCACCTATCATTCAGGCTCGTGTTAAAACGCTTGTTCATGATATTAAACACGGTTTGTTAGATATTCTTTCTTTTAAAAAAGATTTCGAAATTAAGAATGGATTAGTCTCTATCTGTAATTCTACTGATAAAATTTATCAAGCTGAATTACTTTGTGTTACCAAACATGATACAACATTGATTCAATACTTAAATCACATTCAAACTCTACATGGTGTTGATATTTCTGAATCCATTACAGATATTCAAAGTTGGATGCAAAATAAAGAAATACCTGAAATCATTGTTGCATTCAATTCTTCAAATAAGTCTTGGGACTTGCCATTTAATGAGTTTTTAATTAAGCTTAATGACTAAACCAAAAATAATTAAAGGCACTTTTTAGTGCCTTTTTTGTTGTCTTAAAAACATCATTTTGATATAATTAATTAAACATACTCATCTTTCTTTTGGATTTTTTATGAACAATAATGCACCCGACAATGTCTTCCTAAACATCGAAAGACTTTTTCAAGAAATCACACCCTTGGCGGCTTGGCACGAACTAGATAGTCCAATAACAAAAGAAGAAGTAAACAACGCCATTAAAAACGGAACTGCTGAACTTGTAGATACCCCTATCTATCTTTCACCAAAAGAATGCCCTGACACCTTAACAGCAAGACAAAACCATATTAATAAAATTGCTTATTTTGTGATTAATGATTCAAAAGATCCAATTTCTATTGAATTTAGCGAATTTGACATGATTTATGTTAATGATGGAAATCATCGTCTCTGTGGTAAGTACTTCCGAAAAGAGCTTCTTATTGAAACAAAAATTGGAGGCTTTTTGGACTCCGTTATTCTTGATTTTTTAATTCATAAAGTATAACTTTTTCTTGCTTTTTAAAAGATAATTAGCTATAATCACTTTATCAAATCAAATGAGATTAAAAAATGACTATTCAAACTCAATGGCAATGTTTAAATGACGAAGGTAATCAATTTTTTACAGATTTGACAAAAAAATATCTTCCTATTTTCAAAAACTCAACAATTGATGATTCAGAAGACAACCTTTTTCTATTCATGAAAGAAGTCAATGCTTTTGGAAAAACGAATGATTGTATTAATGCTGATATCACAAAAGAGGTTATGCATGAGTTTTTTGACTTTTGTAAATTTTCTTTATCGCATTGCAATGTTACTAATGACACCATTAATAAGTATTACTGGGATGCTTATGATGACGCAAACGAGCTAACTCTTTAATTTACTTTTTAATAAAAGGCATTTCTATGACCAAACAAACAACACTTAGTGAATCAGAATTTAAAGAGCTTGTAAAATCAGTATGTGAAAGCACACAATGGTCTGATCACTGCCAAAACAACTTCCGATTTGATGAATGGACTGTTATGTCATCAAATGATCGTAAAGCCTGTTTTGAAGAATATATTGATGAGGCTGATTTGGACGAATTAATCGACCAAGAATATTGGGAAGGTGTTTTTTCGTCTCAACCGACAATCATTAATGACAGTGTTCTTGGTTCACTAGAACATTAAGCACACAAAGTCATTTATTTTTTAAAAAAAACTGGCAATTTAAAACTCATTTTGCTATTATAGATATATAAACAAGGGGAATCAATGACGGTTCTCCTTAACGTTTTACTCCATTAACCACTCCCAAAACAATATAGAGAATTGACTTATGCTAATGATTCATTCATACACTTTGCTACCACATGATATTCGAATGCGTGTTTATCAGAAAATCCTTGATACTCTCAATCTTTGCATGGTTAAATGCCAAGAAGAAACCGAACAAAAACAACGTAAATCCGTTTTTGAGGTGCAAAACAATATTCTTGATATTTCTGCACTTAAATCAACAGAAGATCTCTCTGTGGCTATTGTGAAACGCAATCTAATGAAAGACATCATGAAACACTTTACGGATCGTCATTCTGAATATATCACTAACGTTTCAGATATTGAAATACCTGACGCTGCTTTTGAGAGCTTGTTTGATACGCTTGAGTCAGCTATTTTCACTCCAAATCAATTGCCAAGTGAAATGACTCAAAATCAAATTCTGGAAATGCATGCAAAAATCAATCTTATCCATGACATTCAGAAACTTGTTCGTCGTCCACTTGATAGTATTGCATTTCCCTAAATTTTAATCACCCTTTAAAAAAGTCGTCAGTAAGACGGCTTTTTTGTTTTTAACTAGAATTTTATTAATTATTTTTCGATATTTAAAAAAAAGCCTGGTCAAATAATCTAATTTTGCTATTATAGATACATAGCCAAGGGGAACTAAGAACGGTTTTCCTTATTTCTTAAAGACAATCACAAAAGGTAATTTCTATGTCTAAGCTAGTTCAACGCATCACCTCTCTTATCAAAGACACTCAATCAATGGATGAAGCTGTATCTACTCTTACTTCTTCTTTTAAACAACTTAGCCCAAAAGAAGCTAAAAACACCGTTCTTGATGTTCTTGATTTCTCTCAAAATAACATGGTCGAAGGCGAACTTGAACATCGACTAAAATCACGTGGCTTAACAGCCTAATTTATTTAACAAAATACAAAAAAAGCTTTTTTTTCGGATTAAGCTTTTTTTATCGCTTTTAAATCCTTCCTTTGCTATAATTTCTCTATCGAAAAAGCTTTTTGTTCTTAATTTTTAATGGTTCAAACATGAATGATCAAATAAATCGGATTTTTGCGATTAAAGACGAACTTAAAAATGTAAGTTAAAAACTTTAAAACAGCATCTAATGATCCTGTTTTTTTACACATTTTTTAAAATAAAGCTTGCATCTCACTATGGTTTTCTATTATAATTAAACCATGAAAACAAACAATAATCTTACTTGAAGGCAATAGAAATGAGCGAAAACAAACGTATTCGAATCCATATCCCTATTGAAAGAGCTATTGAAATTCTTAATGAATTTAGAGCAAAAGGCTTTAAAGCCGAAATGAAAAATTCTAAAAACTTTCATATGGTTATTACTGGTGAAAAACGTGTTGTTAATTTCTATCCAACAACAGGTACCGTTCAGTGCAACCCTGCTAAGGGATTCAAACCTTTTAAGCTTATTGGTGCGAAACCTGAAACTGCTATCTTACGTGTCGCTGACCTTGCACGTTACGGCTATT
This sequence comes from Laminaria ephemera, assembly GCA_036873875.1. NCBI lineage: Eukaryota > Phaeophyceae > Laminariales > Laminariaceae > Laminaria > Laminaria ephemera. Next base: position 5,324 of record JAYJMJ010041788.1, on the reverse strand, counting down.
AATCATTTTTTAAAAGAGAAATATTTATGTCTATCAAAATCTCAATGACCGATCTTGATAAATTAAAACCTGATAGTGAAAACCATTATGATGAAGATATTGGCTTTTCAGAAACAATACATACGATCACGGTTGAAGATAAAGAGATTACTTTTTCTCAACCAAGTGGAATTGACTGTGCTTATTTCAATTTTATGAATGAAAGCGAAAAAAATGATGTTCTATTAATACTAAACAAGCTTAATATCAAATCAGAGATTTGTAACGGCTATTTATCTTAACCAAAAAATAAGAGTCTTAAAATATGTTTACTAATGTTCCGCCTGAATTAATTGATACTTATCAATTCAAAGACAAAAATAACGAAACAATCCGTATTTCCAAAGTGAATAATAACTCTTGGATTGCCACTAAAAATATTGGTTTGGGCAATGGAGTTTACATTACCACTGATGGTGATACGATTCATAAACTTCAAGTTCAATTATCAAAGGAAATAGAAAATATTGAAGAAGATCGCCCACACTTACCAGTGTTCTTTAAAACCGCAGAAATTGCCTACAATCTATTGTGTGACCTAAAAATAACACCTAGTGTTTCTTAAAAAAAAACAATATATAAATAAAAAGCCCTTCCTTGGGCTTTTTGTGTTTCTGACATTATTTTTCATCCTTTTTTATTTCTCTTTATATGGTATCATGTTCTTATATAAGGACTATTTTGCAAAGGATGTATTATAAAATGAAAAATAAGACCAATAACTTATTAGAAAACATAAATAACGAGTTTAACAACTCTCTTCCTGATAGTGGCTTTTCGCTATCTAAAATGTTTAAAAAAGATGGAATGCCTTCGAAAATGGTAAATCTTCTTTTACTTACTGCATGCACAACAGGCGCATTTAGCGGTACCGCATTCGCTTCCGATTCATTAGAACAAAATCAAAAACAAGAACAACAATTAGAACAAAGCTATGAAACAATGAGAGACACTTTTGTTGACGTCACAGAAATCAATTCAAAAAATATTGTCGATATCTCAGAATCTAATCAAGGTGGTGTTTATAGCTTTCATGGATCTGAAAGATTAGTCGCTCTTACATTTGAAAATGATGTCAGCAATTTAAAGACAGAAACTAAAGATTGGCTTCAAGTTACCAACCTTAATCCAACAAATGAATCTCGTGCTGCTTTTCTTACAACGCATCCTGATATTGCTCATGTTAATATTGAAAGTTATGACTATAGCCAAGATAATGTTGAACTCACAGAAAACCAACTTGATATGTTCCATCCTGACTATATACCCGAAATTGCCAGAGAAATAAAAACAATTACGCCAGATGAAACGCCTATGCTTCATAAAAATCATGATTTATTTGTTTTAGCTCATGAACTATCACACATTAATGATAATCAAATCGACATCACAGTAAAAAATAAAGAAATGACAGGGCTTGAAAAAACTATCACAAAAGAATCGGCTTCTGATATTTTTGGAATCATGGCCGTTTCAAAAGCAAAAAATTTAGATTTGGATGACACTGTTCAATTACTCGAAGATGTTTCTTTATGGAGAAGTGATAACGTCGCTCTTCATGGTGATACTGAACATGGCACAACACCTATATTGAATGAATTTAAAAAAAATATAACAGATAACCCAGAAATGTTTGATGACATGAAAGCCCTAGATTTTAATAATTTAGATGACACAACAGCCACATTTGCTTTTTCTACTATGGAACACCTTGATTTTGATTTCCAAGAATATCATGAAATGATGAACAATAAAGAATCTAAATATTCCATAGGGGATTTACACGATAACTATAAAGAATTAAAAAACACTTTAAGAGAAGATCTTGATTTAAACAATAAAGAATCGAATTCTATTGAAAGAGATCTGTTTAATAATATTCAAAGCAATCAAAATGATATGACTGCAGAATCTCAAATTGACAATTCTATCAATAAAGGGGAACATGATTTGGAGGTTTCTTTAAGAACTGAATTAGATCAAACACCTACAAAAATGGCAAGCCAAAAAAATGACAGAAATAATTCACTTCGAATGAGTTAATTCATTTTTATAAAAAAAAGTCTTTTAACTGAGGCTTTTTTATTGTGTTAAGTTCTTTTTTTTGTTACAATCATTTCTCAATAAAACACAAAAAGGCTTCGAAAAAATGAGTAAAATTGATTTAACTAAATATCAAAATACTGTCAAATTTATTGACAATCCAATGGCTTATGAACGATTCACAGTTATTGTTTATAATACGGATAATCATTCTATTCTTGCTTCTCGTATCATTCCACCTAATGATTATGGCAATCACGATGTTAATGATCTAATGAGTCAATTATCACCTGAGCTACTAGGTGTTGAAAAAGCAGATATTTCGAGTGCTAATAGCATTGTATCTTCATTTTTTTCTTATAAATTTCCTGATGATTATATGATGCAGTCACAGTTCATTATGACGTCAAAAGACTGGATAGTAAGAGGTCTTGGAAAAAACAATACAGATTCCATACCTGAAAACATTCAAGTCGTTTTTAATCACATTAGCGGAGAAAAAGATTATCTTTCTGTAAAAGATTCTCATTTTCTAAAAGAAAAAAACATTCTTGACGTTTTTATTGAAGATGTTAAATCTGCTTACAATATTAACAGTAAAATGTTTAACTACATTACTTTTTCTATTTCTAAGAAGTTAACAGGTCTTAAATACATGGAAGCTGTCATTAAAGAAGTTGAACGATTTGAAGAAGCAACAGCAAATTCAGACTAAAACAGCACTTATAAAAAATCCATTTCATTATGGATTTTTTATATAAATCACTTGCGATTATTTGGGTGTTTTGCTATTATTACCTTATCGAAACAACACAATAAAAGGTTCTCAAATGTTCCAAGATACAGATGAAAAAATAAACTCTCATTGCTCTAAATGTGGCTCGAAAACCTTACTTGAATCACAATGTCGTTTTAACGAAGACGAAACGATGTCTTGTCAATGCGGCATGAAACTTCGTTTTATTCATAACTTCAACAACAAAGGTAATACTTACAGCTTTGCTGAATAAGTCTTTACGAATGTCAGAACCTGTTAAAGTTCTGGCATATTCTTTTAAACTTTGCTATAATCATTATTCATTCACAAAAAAAGGGTTTACTATGAAAAAAACCATCCTAGCAACTTGTAAAAATACTGGCTCTAAAATCGTCTCTCGACATTGTTTTCCACACGTTGTTGATAATATGACAAAAATTGTTTGTGATGAAGCAGAGGCAATTACTGGTTCTTCTGATTATGAAATTACTGTCACTGATAAAGTTGAATTCTAATCCATTTTAAAAACTGAAAGACACCAAAAAAGGTGTCTTTTTTTATTCATCTACAAACAATAAATGCATTTCTAACTCACTTCTGTTTATATTGTCTTCAAAACCTAACTGACCTTCACTATTTGAACCAACACCATAATAATATCCATCCACACCTTTAACAAATCCATGTGTCCAACCTGTGCTCATATCTCCACCATAATTAAAACCCGTTGATGTAAATTGAGATTTATTAATTTGATCTCCCAATCCTAACTGACCTTCTCCATTTCTGCCTGTCGAATAAAGCACACCCTCTTTTATCGCATATACAAAATGATAACCCGAAGATATGTCCGTCACCCCTGTAAATCCCGTTGATGCCCACTCTAGTGCATTTTCTTCTGTATTCTGCCCTAGCTGACCATATTCGTTTCTACCTATTGAAAAAACCTCTGTATCTTTAACGTAATAACCCGAACCCGAACCCGTTGATATGGATGTTACTCCTGATAATCCTGTCTCTATCCATTCATTTCTGTGAGTCTTGTCACCTAACCCTAATTGACCATAAGTATTATTTCCTAATACCCATAATGTTCCATCTTTAATTGCATACCCGTGATAAACAGAAAAACTAACCTCTGTTGGATTTGTTAAATTTGTTTGAGTCCACGTTGTTTTATCTACGAAATCGCCAACACCAAGCTCACCATAACCATTTTTACCGACAGCCCATAACGTACCATCTGTTTTTAATATATACCCTGCGTAATAGCCTGCAAATACATCTATAACACCTGTTATTCCCGTAGGAGTCCATTCATTTCTATTTATTAAATCCCCTAACCCTAATTGACCATGTTCGTTTCTGCCTACAACCCATAATTCACCATTCTTTATCGCATAGCCATTACTATTACCACCTGTAATTTTTGAAACACCTGTTAAATTAGTTTTAAACCATTTATTTTTGTCTTCGAAATCATTTAAGCCAAGTGCTCCATAAATACCACGACCTGAAGACCAAACCGAACCATTAGAATCTAACGCATAACTATAAGCGTCATTCCCGTCAATTTTTTTAAACTTTACTGTAGCTGCAGTAATATTATAATCTGAATTTAAATCTGATATCACTTGAACAAACTCAACTGCATTTGTCTTTGCTGCTAATAAACACAATGATAGTGCCATATATCCATATTTCATAAATAACCCTTTTTTTATATCAACAACAACATTAAAACATTTTATTTTAAATTTTCAATCAATTGAATACTAAAATACTTTATTTATAGGTTTTTTATCTAAGCAAAACAAAAGAAAAATATTGCAACAAAAGGTTTTTATTGCTATTATTACTTCATCAAAAAGAAACAATAAAGGCAATTAATATGTTATCACCAATTCACTTAAATAAAGCAGAAGTTCTTGAGTTCATTAAATTGTTTAAAGAGAACACTACAAAACTTGAACAGCCTATGTTTGGATTTTTGGGCGATGGTGCTATGTCACCAGAAGAAGCCACAAAATATATCGAAGAAGAATCTGATGGTATATATGTTTGTGCAAAACGCCCGAATGAAGATTATTGGGACTCTGTTAGCATCTGCAAAGACGACGATGGCGATTATTTGATTTCAACCAATGATATGTCTTCTATCCCTGATGTTTACGCTTACAGTGTCGATGAAGCATTGAAAGAAGCACAAGAAATGCTGATTAAATATATTGCTGAGGTTGCTTGATTTAAAACAATTTAAACCTGCACATTGTGCGGGTTTTTTCTATTTTTAAAAAAAACACCTGGTAATTAAACCTAATTTTGATAGTATATATCAAAACAAAACGAGAACAACACTATGACTAAGCCAACACTCCCTTCTTTTTTGACAGAATCTAAACGATTTAATTTTGAACGAACTTAAAAGGACGCATTCCCGTTGCTTTAGCTGCGGGTTAGTCCGACTCATTTAGACTAATTTTTC
>JAYJMJ010041787.1:0-54969 GCA_036873875.1 Laminaria ephemera | reverse complement strand
GTAGGTCACTGCCAAGAATTTTACTTCATAGACTTAAACTAATTACTTATCTTATTCATTTATTTTCAGTTTTTAAATTAAAACCATCTCCAAAAGAGATGGTTTTTTTTCGTCTTTATTATTCATTTTTAATGCGTTTATATACTAAATAAATATTATATAAACAATGACCTAAGGCAATTTTTTGATAGATATGTTAGTAAAATACTTGCATAAGTATATATAATATAATATATTTATACTGTATAGGTGCAGTTTTGGCAGCCTTATTACAAGAAATAGGAGTAAAAATTATGAAAAAATTATTAATAATGACATTAACTATTGCCTTATTAGCAAATTCAGCCAGTATACAAGCTGATGATTCAAGCTATATATTAAAAGCAAGAAATGCTATTGGTACAGAATTTAATGCAACAGTTAAGGCAATTAAAACTTATCTTAAATCAAGCGATGAAAATATTAAAGTAGATAAAAATGATATTGATACAGCTAAATCAGAAATTATAAATTTAAAAAGTGCATCGGTAGATGATGAAAATAATCCTACAGTATTAGACCATGGTGATGCTAATTTACCAAGTTGTACTAGTTCAGTATCAAGATATTCAAATGAATCATCATGTAGAGATGTACATGATTTAGTTTGGGATGGAAGTAAGTGGGATTGGAAAAAACCTAGCCCTAAAGCTGACTGTACTCCATCAAGCGGTGAAGTAAAAATTTCAGATGGTAAAGGTGGATATACTTGTAAACAAAACGGTACATATACAAGTACAACAGATGGTTATGGACCTTGTGTAGAGCCAATAGGGCTTAAATATACTCAAAGTGTATGTATGTTTAAAAATAATTTAACAAACAAAACATACCAAGTTGATGCATCAAATTGTGGTACTGCAGCTGCACAAACAAGTAAAGTATGTGGGTATGATTGGAAAATAATTAGTTATAATGCATGTAGATCTGGAGATGTGCAAGATGCAAACTATCAGTGCCAAGAAAGAGCAACAAATAACCCAGCGTCAAATTCAAAATGTTTAACATCACGCCCTAGTTCAACAAAGTCATGTATTTTTTATACATACTCATGGGCAACAAGTGCATATGGTTCTTGTCAGTCAGATTCTAAACAATATAGAACTTCTATATGTAAACAATCACCTGGTAATGCAACAGTAGCAGATGCTAAGTGTGGAACTAAACCATCATTAAATAGAGCATGTACTTATTATACAGGGTCATGGAAATTAGGTTCATATAGCTCATGTTCAGTAAGTGGTGCGTGTGGTCAAACATGATTAAGAACAGCGACATACAGCTGTCAAGGAGGAGTATGTTCAGGAAGTAAGCCATCAAACTCAGTAATATCATGCTCTTCAGCAAAATGCTATTGGGTTACTGTAGGTAGCTATAGCACACCACAGTTTAGACAAAATTGCCCAGGAACTATGTTCCAAAATGCAGAATCAGCAGGCTATAGAAATCATGGTAGACCTCCATCAGGTGAGTGCTCATCAAAAGGGTCTCGATCAAGTGGGCAAAAATCTATGTTTTATGGTGGTGGTTACTGTAAAGGTGTTTATGAAAGTGTAGAATGTAAATAAATATTATTAATAAAAAAAGGCTCTTATTTAGAGCCTTTTTTTTATTTATTTATTTACATTATATTTACTAATATCAAAATAACTGTTGATATATCTTTATATTTATATATACTATTATTTATGGTATTTAATAAATAAAAATAATAAAAGGTTGTATCATCACAAATGAAAAATATATCAATTAAAAAGCAATTAATTTTGCTTGCCCTAAATGTATTTATTGGCTTAGCATCTATGATTGGTGTTATATTTTGGCTATTCTATAAAGATGATAGTGTAATTAAAGATATTGATAGAGTAAGATCATCTCAAGTATTATTTATTGGGCAAGTTCAAGAATGGAAAAATATATTAATTAGGGGTCATGTAGAAAAAGATCTTAAAAAATACTATTCAAAATTTAATAAAAAACATAAGCAGATACAAAAAGATATTTCTCAAATGAAAATAGATTTTCAAAGTAATGAAGTATATAAGCCTATTGTTAAAAATTTAACACAAATATTAGCATTACATAAAGATCTATATAAAAAATATATGATAGGATTTAAATCATATGATAAAGACAAGATAAAAACAACTCAAGAAGTAGATGCTATTGTAAGAGGAATTGATAGACCTTTAACAAAATTATTTACTAAAACGGTAAAAGATATAAATGAAATTAATATAAAAAATGAACATAATGAGAATATTAAATCATTAACTATTATCATTTCAATAATATCTATTATGATTTTAAGTATTGCTTATATGGTTATAAATACTATTAAATATATTACTAGTTATAATAAAACCATAAGAAAGCAAACCGAGGTTTTAGCTGATGGTGATTTAACATCAAATATGAAAGATAAAGGCGGAGATTACACTTTATTATCAGAGTCATTTAATAGTTTAAATAATTACTTAAACCAATCTATTAATGATGTTAAGGTTATATCAGATAGTGTTAGTAATAATGTAAATAATATGGATGGTAAGGTTGTTAATATAGCTCAATCAATGGAACAACAAAAAGAATCACTATTAAATATTGCTGAATCACTAAGTGAATTAGTTGGAAACATAATGTCTGTTAATGATACTGTAAATGCAAATAAAGAAAACAGTGTGCAAATGAAAGATAGTGCTACTAATGTTAATCAGGTAATAACATCATTAGGTATAGTATTAAACAAAATGAATGTGAAGCTTGAAAGCATTACATCAATATCAGAACAAATTAATTTATTAGCATTAAATGCTACAATTGAGGCAGCTCGTGCAGGTGAAGCAGGGCGAGGTTTTGCAGTTGTTGCTGAAGAAGTTAGAAACTTAGCGACTAAGTCAAACACTGCAACAAATGAAATTAAGCAAAGTATGGTAGAGTTAAATAAATATAGTAATAAGGCTAATTCATCAGTTGAAGATATATCTGTTATTATTGATAAAGTTTATTCTAATTCTGAACATGTATCATCATCAGTTAATCAACAGTCTCATGAAGTTCAAGTTGTGTATGAAACATTACAAAACTTTACAGCTGAAATTGATGGTTTACTAGAAACTATTAACACTACATCAGATGATATGAAAGTTATATCTTCAAACATGGGTGATATATCTACAGGTATGAGCGTATTTAAAACTAAGTAATAAGATCATAAGGCAAATAAAAAAAGAACCATATTAAACTATGGTTCTTTTTTTTATTTATAATTATTACTTTATAGAAGTCATACGTTTAAGTACTTCGTCTTTACGTATATAGTGATGATATAACGCTGCTGCTGCATGTGCAAGTATTAGCACCCATACTAAAAATTTACCACCTTGTTTGTGTATAAAGTCAATAGGTGGCTCAAAAACCTCCCAGCTCATATTTAAAGTATTTGTTACTATAGAGTTATAAATAGCAGTATCTTTAAACTGAGTGATCTCAAATAAACCAAAAAACTCAGTATTAACACCAGTACCTATATAACCTGTAAATGGCATAATAATCATAACAGCGTATAAAACATAATGCATAGTGCTTGCACTAAGATGTTCAATTTTAGAACCATCTACATGTTTTGGCTGAACATTATTTAGTTTCCAAATTACTCTTAGTATTACAAATACCATTACAGATATACCAAATGATAAGTGTAATTGTAGTGATGTCCAATTCTCAGGTGTTTTATACTCAGTAAACCAATGACGGTAATAAACTGCTATATAACAAGACAAGAATCCAAATGCTACAATCCAGTGTAGCATAATAGATAATAGCCCATAATCACTCTTAGTATTTTTTATTTGCATAGATGAAAACCCTTATTAATATATCCTAATGTGATATATTACCATTTTCATCAGCAAGCATATCATCATTAAATGATTCAGGCTCAAACACATCTTCCCAATCACCTTGTGTAGCAGCACGTGCATACTCAGTTGATCTACCTTCAAAGAAGTTAGTATGTTCAACACCATTTAAGATCACATCTAACCATGGTAGAGGGTTCTTGTCAATAAAGAATTGTTTTTCTAAACCAAGTTCACCCATTCTAATATCAGCTATATAACGAATATATTGTTTAACCTCATTTGCAGTTAAACCTTCCATATCACCCATTTCAAAAGCAAGATCAATAAATTTATCTTCATTTTTAACAACCTGATGACACTCTGCAGTTAATTCTTCTCTTAGTTCTGGAGTATCAAGCTCAGGGTTTTCTTGTAAGAAAGTATGGTATAGTTTAATTATTGATTGAGTATGCAATGTTTCATCACGTACTGACCAAGTAACGATTTGCCCCATACCTTTCATTTTATTAAAACGAGGGAAGTTAAGTAAAATAGCAAAGCTTGCAAATAACTGTAGACCTTCAGTAAAGGCACCGTATACTGCCATAGTTCTTACTAAACCTTCTTTAGTATCACATGAGAATTTTTGTAGATAATCATACTTTTCTTTCATTTCTTCATATTGTAGAAAAGCTTCATATTCACTCTCAGGAATACCAATTGTATCTAGTAAATGAGAGTATGCAGAAATATGAATAGTTTCCATATTTGAAAATGCAGATAACATCATTTGAACTTCAGTAGGGCCAAATACATTTGCATATTGTTTCATATAGCAGTTATTAACCTCAATATCAGATTGCGTAAAGAATCTAAAAATTTGAGTCATTAAATTTCTTTCTGAATCAGATAATTTTGTTCTCCAATCTTTAACATCATCACCTAATGGAACCTCTTTAGGTAGCCAATGTAAGCTTTGTTGAATTTCCCAAGCATCATAACACCAAGGGTATCTAAATGGTTTGTAAACTGCGCGTGGTTCTAGTAATGACATATCGTATTCTCCTATTTAGATTTATTATTTTTACTAACTACTCTAATTACTTAAACCAAACACCATAGTTATACTATGCTTGTAGGTTAAAATAATTAAACTATTTAACAAAACTATCTAAATCTATTATTATTGTTTATTTATTATTTTAAATTACTTACTTAATTATTTTATTGGCAAGATAAACATTCTTCATATTGATTCTCTTGAGGTTTTGCAGCAATTCCACTATAAGCTGAAACTGTTGCTTTAATACCTGCTTTACCACCATCGGCAACAACTTGTGCTCTTTGAATAGTTTTTGAACGGCAATAGTATAAACTTTTAACACCTTTTTTCCATGCTGAGTAATGTATGTTATGTAATACAGTTTTATGTACATCAGCAGGTAAAAATACGTTTAATGATTGGCCTTGACAAATAAATGGTGTTCTATCAGCAGCATGTTCAATTAACCAACGTTGGTCAAGCTCAAATGCTGTTTTAAATACATCTTTTTCTAACTCATTTAAGAAATCTAAATGTTGAACTGAACCTTCGTTAACAACAATAGATGTCCAAGTATCATCAGTATTCATGTTTTTCTTATCTAATAGGCGGCCTAAATATTTATTTTTTACATTAAATGATCCTGAAAGAGTTTTTTGTGTGAAACTATTTGCTGATAATGGCTCAATACCTGGGCTTGAATTACCTGCAATAATAGATATTGATGCAGTAGGTGCAACAGCCATTTTATGCGTAAATCTTTCTTTAATTAGCATATCTTCAGCATCTAAACATGCGCCTTTTTCTTCAGCTAGTTTAATTGATGCAGCATCTGATTGTTCTTTAATTTGTTGGAACATTTTTTTATTCCAAACTTTAGCCATAACACTTTCAAATGGAATCATGTGTTTTTGTAAAAAGCTATGATAACCCATAACACCTAAACCAACTGAGCGTTCTCTTATTGCTGAATATACAGCATTAGACATTGCAGCAGGGGCAGTATCAATAAAGCTTTGTAAAACATTATCTAAAAATCTTAAAATATCTTCTACTATTAAAGGTTCGTTACACCACTTATCATAATACTCTAAATTTAATGATGAAAGGCAGCAAACTGCAGTTCTATTTTTACCTAAATGGTCACGTCCTGTTGCAAGCATAATTTCACAACATAGGTTTGATGTTTTATTTTCTAAACCTTTATCTTTTTGATGCTTAGGGAAGTACTTGTTTACATTATCTTTAAATAACATATAAGGTTCACCAGTTTCAACACGAGCAGTTAACATTCTAATCCATAAGTCACGTGCTTTAATAGTATCGGTAACTTTATTTGTTTTTGGGCTTCTTAAATGCCAATCCCCACCTTTTTCAACAGCTTGCATAAAATCATCTGTAATAACTACACCATGGTGAATATTCATAGACTTACGGTTAATATCGCCACCAGTAGGGCGTCTTATTTCAATAAACTCTTCAATTTCAGGGTGGCTAATAGGCATATATACTGCACCAGAACCACGGCGTAATGAACCTTGTGATATTGCAAGAGTAGAACTATCCATTACTTTAATAAAAGGAATAACTCCGCTTGATTTACCAACTTCACCAACATTTTCACCAATTGATCTTACATTACCCCAGTATGATCCAATACCACCACCTTTAGCAGCTAAGTATACATTTTCATTCCATAAATTTGCAATTCCGTCTAAAGAATCATCAGCTTCATTTAAAAAGCATGCAATAGGTAATCCTCTTGTTGTTCCACCGTTTGATAAAACAGGTGTAGAAGGCATAAACCAATGTTTTGACATATAACTATACAGTCTTTGTGCATGTTGTTCATCATCAGCATAAGCACACGCTACGTTTGCAAAACGGTCTTGAAAAGACTCACCTGGCATTAAGTATCTATCTGTCATAGTATCTTTACTAAATTGTGATAATAAATCGTCTCTAGATCTATCAACTTTTATGTCATATTTGTAATCCATTATACGCGTTCCCCTGTTATTCTCTAATTTTTTGTGCAACTAACAATAAGCCTAGCACATAAAAAACGATAGCACAATATCTAGTGGTAACTTTTTTTTAATAAACTATATATTGTTTTTTGAAATTGTTTAAAAAAGAGTGACTTAACAAATAAACATAATAAATAGGGTTATTACTAGGCATATTTAACACAAAGTATAGTATATATATTCATGTGGTATTTTAGTTGATATTAGGCTTATTAATCATATACCAATACAGCCCTTATTTTTAAACATGTTTTGCAAATAAAGCTCAAATCAATTTCAATATTAGGTTGTAAAAATAACACATGTTTTTTTTATAATTGACTTATGTAATGGAAATAAAATCTCAACTTTATTTTGTTGTATTTAAAATACAGTGACTATCTTTATATTATATTGGTTGCTATTAATATAAGCAATTTAATGATATTATAATTTTTATGTAATACATTTAACATTCCAGAGGAGAATAACAATGAAAATAAGAACAGCCCTTCTTACTACAACAATGATGACTATTAGTGCAGTATCAGCACAAGCAGTTGACGTTAGTGTGTATGGACAAGTAAACAAACTTATAGTATCAGCAGATAATGGTGTAGAATCAAACACATCAATTGTTGATAATGATACTTCATCAACTCGTTTTGGTTTTAAAGCTAAACAACAATTAGACAATGGTTTAATTGTATCAGCATTATTAGAACTAGAAACTGAGTCAAATGCATCAAATAAAGTTAAATTTGATGATTCAGATGATGATGAATCAGCAGCAAAAGGTATTAAAGAGCGTCACTCAAGAGTTGGCCTTGGTACACAATACGGTACATTTTTAATTGGTAAAACATCAGATTCAATGGATGGTATTTCAGAAGTTGATCTAGGTGGAGTACAAGACGTTATGTATTCAGACATCACTTCAATTGGTGGTGCAGTTACTTTTGCAAATTCAAATGGTACAGATACAGGTGTTAAACTTAGCAAACTATATTCAAACTTTGATGGTGATAAAACAAACTTAGTACGTTATGACTCTCCTATTTTAGGTGGTTTTAGTGCTAGTGCTTCATTTGCATCAGGTGGTGATATGGCTGTTGCAGCTAAATACCTAGGGAAAATTGATAGATTTAAAGTTAAATCATCATTAGGTTTTAAAAAGCATGAGTCTGATTCATCAGATACATATACAGCAGATACTGATAAAGTTTTAACAGTTTCAGCATTATGTGAAGAATCAAGAATTGCAGCTACTGCATCATTTGGTGAAAGAACATTTGATGATTCAGCAAAATCTGATTCACAATACTCATACTACAAATTATCTTACTTACCAACAGAATCAAACTTCGAATACGCAGTTGATTATGCAGTAAATAAAAACTTTGCATCAAACGAAGGTAAGTTAGAATCTTACAGTGTTGGTACACAGTATGAGCTAGCTAAAGGTGTAACAACATCAGCAATGTATAGAGAAATTAAATCTTCAAACTATACAGCAACAGCTGATGCTGAAAACATCCAGTTTATTACAGCAGGTTTAAAAGTTAAATTCTAATTTTAGTTAATTAATCTAAAGTTATTAAAGAATTAAATATAAAAAAAGATAGATGAAAATCTATCTTTTTTTTATTGTGTTTAAATAAAGTTATTACTTAGTTCTTAGTAATACATATAATGAGCCTGTGCCACCATCTTGTGGTTTTGCAGATGTAAATGATAAGACATCTGAAAGTGCTTCTAACCAATGAGGAGCTTGCTTTTTAATAATTCCCATTTGTGAATCTTGGTTTTTACCTTTACCATGAACAACCAAAACGCATTTTAAGCCCTTTTGCTTTGATTTTTGTATAAAGTATATTAAATCCCCATGTGCTTGTGATGCAGTTAAACCATGCAGGTCTATTCTACCTTGAATAGGGTATTTGCCTGCTTTTAATCTACTTTGAGAGTTCTTATCTAAAGTTTTACGAGATGAATGGATAGATCCATCACCTGATAATGCATGCATACTTTTAAAATCATTTTCTTGTAGTTTATTCGATGGCATCATTTGTTTATGATAAACTATTTCAGAATCTTGACGTAGTTTATCAGTAGATCTTAAATCAACTGAGAACTCTACAGGTTTAACTGTAGAGTTCTTTTTCAATTGTGTAACATCTTGTGTTTCATCTTGCCAAGTTTGCAAGTCGTTATCTGAGAGTTTATTCATATGATTAATCTAATAATAGATTGCTGTCAGATTTTACTGATTCGATATTAATATTATCTTCGTCAATATAATCTGAAAAATTATTAAGCTTCCAAGCTTGGTATTGCTTAATTAAATTAGTTTCTACAGTATCAGTTAAGTCAGTTGCATTAATTAAAGATTCAATCGCAGCATCTTTTTTATCAGCTAGTTGGTATAAGCTTGATAATGAAAATTGCATTTCTTTAAAGTCTTGCTCATTTTCTAGTAAATAATCAATTGCTTCATCAAATTTTTCATCTAGTGATAATGCCTTTGCATGTGCAAGTTGGCAACCTAATAAAGATTTATTAGATTTAGCAAGTTTGTTTAACCATTTAATCTGTTCTTCATTAGTTAAATTATCAATAGTATCTACAAATAAATCATATGATGATAAGCCATGCTCAAAAGCAGGAACAGAAGACATAATAAGTTTTAAAGCCTTATCTGTTTGTTCTTGTTCTACTAATATATCAACTGATAATTCAATTAAGTGAATAAAGTTAGGTTGTTGTTTTAAACCTTTTTCAGCAAATTTTAAAGCTTGTAAATTATCATCAGCAAAAACAGCCATTTCATAATTAATAAAGCATTTTTCTAAATTAAACTGCTGTTTTGATATAGCCTTTAATTTATAAAGTTGGTTTAATATATTTAAAGCAACTTCAAATTCAGACATATTAAGATAAATTTGATATTGTGTTTGTTTAGCCCAAACTGAATTAGGATGAGATTTTAAAATATTCTCAGTAATTTTTAAAGCTTTATCATTATCAAAGTTAATAATAAATTCATCAATTTTAGATTTAGCCAAGTTTAAATCTGTTAAATCATTATTTTTTTTATTAGTTGGTTTTAAATTTAGAATATCATCAAAAATAGGGTAGCTAGGTAATGCTTTTTGAGCCTTTTTAGCAAACTTAACAGCATCAGCACTATTACCTAATGAAATACTTTCAGAAGCTTTAGTTAAGCTGATTAAACCATCTTTTAAAGTTTTATTATCTTTTCTATATTTAATAATACTTGGTAAAATACCTGCAATAGTTAATGCTTGTACCATTAATTGTACTAACATCATAAATATTAAAACAAAACCAATTGCAAAAATAATATTTAATTGGATATGATAGCCAAACCACTCAATAGTTATTAACCCAGGTGTAGTTGCCCCTTTAACAATAAAAAAGCTAGATATTAATAATACGCCAAAGTAGAAAACAGATTTAATAATCATATTTATATCCTTCTATAAATGCTCCAAGAGTAGCTTGTAAAGCTTGTTGTTGTTTTAAATAAGTATTAAATAAGTTATTAAAGTTTTCTAAGTCTTGTCCACCTAGTTCAATAGTTCTCTTATTTTGTAATAATGTTTGTACAGTCATATAGTCTGAAAACAGGATAGATTCTTGAATAGATTTTATATTTAAAGCCCATTCTTTTTCTTCTTTAGTTATATCTTTAGTTTTTCTAATACTAATAAATGATTTTAATATTTCTTTTAATCTTGTAATTAGTGAATCATCAAGTACAGCCGTATTTTGTGTAGGCATAATATTTAAAGTGATATCTTTTAATCTATCAGCATAAAATAGTAATGCACTTGGTGTAATAATAGCTTGTTTGCTTGTTAAAGTTAGTAAATCTTGTAATTTAGCTGAAACTTTTTCATTTTTTGCGATATTTTTAGCAAAGTTTAAAATATTTTCAATAGCCATGTTTTGGTTTCCACCAACTTTAAATGCATTATCAAGTAATACAAGTTGTTGCATTAAAAATATATTTGATAAATTACCAATATTGCCATTTAAAGATTCTAGCTTTTCAATACGGCTAGTAATTTCAATACTTGATTTACTTGCCATTGCTAAAATTTTAAGATCATTTAAAATGTTTTTTTGTTGTAGCTCTAATGTTGTAATGTTTTTTATAATAGGTGTAAGGTCAGTATTATTTGACATAGTAGTTAATGTAGCTGCAGCTGTTGCATCTTTCTTAACACCTAAAGATTCAGACACTTCAATTGTTGAAGCATTATCAGAATCTGAATCATCAGTAGTTTTAATTTCTATAGCTTTATCAGATACAGGTTCATCTTGATCAAAAAGCTTAATTTGAATTTCTGATTTTTTTTGTAGTTCAGTTCTTGCTATAACAGGTGTTTTAATTAAAGTTTTATTTTGTTCTCTTTTAATTAGTACCGCAGCAGAAATAATCATTATTATAATTAATAATGTTGAAGCTATGTTTTTTTTATGGCTGTTTAGAAATGTTTTAAAATTGCTCATAATTTATAAGTCCTTAAAATAAATATATTGGATATGTAGTTATACTATTTAATATTAGACTATAAAACCGAACTAATTACAAGTATTTTCTTATTATCATGTACATAAATGAAGGCATGCAAAGTAATAACATAGCAGTTAAATAAATTGCATAAATCTGCCAGTCTGAATATAAGTTGTGCGGTTTAACAAGGCTTGCTTGTTCTATAAAATAAGCAACTAAAAATACTATGGTTAATCTAATAACTAAACAAACAAATCTATTGTTAATAAACTTATCAATTATTAAATATTTTTTCTTTAATAATAAACCAAGGTTTAGCCAAATAAAAGCAAAAGCTAAAAATGCGTAAACTAAGTTTATTGAGTATTGTATATAAAAGTCCATTTTATTAATAGTCTAACTTAATTTCTTGTTTTCTATCAGTGTGTATTGATACACCTGAGCTAATGCGGAACTTTAATATGTTAGCCTCTTTTAATTTATTAAAAACTAAAAAACCTTGTTTAGACTGCCCTGGTGATAATGAGAAGTTATTTAAAATTTTATTATTAATGTTAAAAACTTGGTTATGCTGGCTTAGTTCTATATTAGCAAATGGGTTCATATAATCATCTTCTGAGTTTAAATCAATTGATTTAGTTTTAAAAAATTTATATAAATTAGCTTGTTTTGTTCTTTTACCACTGCCAGTAGTTTCAACAGATGAGTTATTAAAATTAAAATAGCTTGGGTCTTCACCTAAGTTTTCAACTGCAAAAAACACTACTGTGTAATCGTCAAAGTCATAACTTAGTTGTTCAGCAATAGCTTGTTTATCTAAAACTTTTGAATAAATAATATTATTAAATGCAAGTTCAGAAGTTGGCTTTGCCTGTAAGTCTTCAGAAATTACAAAATCATTAAGGTAATAATTTTGCGCATGGTTTGAACACGCAGAAAGGCTTAATAGAGAAAATATTGTTAAAAGCTTATGTTTCATTATTTTATAATCCTTTTTGTAGTTACAGCTAATTGTTTTTTAGCTTGATCAATATTTTTCTTAATAGAATTTATAGATAAAGAGTTAATATGTTTATACATATTATCATCATTAGGAACAACTTTTTCAGCTGAAGTATCTTGTGTTGTTAAAAATAATATTGTTTCAGAATCAGCAAGAGCAACTTTATAAGTTATGTTTGTAAAAACTTTTAAAACTACAAAATTAGAAGTATCTTGGTCAGTTAACTTTCTAATATTTACATTAAAGTTATTAATTTGGGTAATTAATGCAGCATCTTTACCTAAAGATCTTTTTAACTCTTGGATTTGTGTTGTAGAAGGGTTAAAGTCTACATTTTGGTTAACTTGAGCAATTGTTGCAAATGAACTAGAGCTTTGTAATTCTTTAGTTAATAATAGGTTAAATGACTTTAAAATATTTGCATTAAAGTAATTGTCATTATTAAAAATAAATTTAGATGATCTATTATCAATAGTAGGTGTTATAGCTAAGTTATATTCATATTTATAACTTGCAGTAGATGGAAAAACTTTGTAGCTTAAGTTAGCTTTTTCAAGCTTAGTTGATGAACAACTTGCTAAAAACACAGTTATTATACTTAATAGAGTATATTTCATTATTCTTTTGATCCTGGTTGTTTTAGTTTATTTACTTTAAATGGTGTTAAATCGATGACTTGATTATTATTTGTTATTAGTTCACTTATAATTTTAGCCGTAAATGGTGCTGTGCATATACCTATTTTACCATGCCCTGTAGCTATAAATAGGTTTTCAACCTCATCACATTTACCTAATAGGGGTGATCCTAAATAACTATGTGGGCGATGACCTGCCCATGCTCTAATTATATCATCTTTACTTACTAATGGTATAATCCTTTGAACACCTTTAATCAACATGTTAATTGATTTTTCTTTTACATCTTCACTAAAATCAGGTTTTCTTGATGATGTAGAACCAACAAAAGCCTTGCCATCATCTTTACATAATATGTAAAAACCAGCCATTTTAATTAATCTATTAAAATACTTTTCTTTAATTTCAATTTCTAATGCTTCACCTTTTTGAGGTAAGATTTCACCTAGATTATTTACAACATGCTTAAACTGATTACTATAAGCACCGTTTGCAATTAAAACCTTATCTGCAAGTCTATCACCATCGGCAGTATAAACACCGTAAGTTTTACCATCTTTAATTAAAATATCTCTAACATCGCAGTTTTCAAAAATTTCTACATTTAATTTTCCACATGCTACTTTTAAAGCCTGAATTAGTTTTGTTGTTGATAAATTACCGGTCATTCTTGAATGCATACACCCAAATTTAGCCTCAGCTAAGTTAGGTTCTAATTTTTTAGCTTCTTCAAAGCTTAGTAGTTCAAAAGCAGGTTTATTATCAATTAGCTTATTATCTTGTAAAGATCGTTCTACAGCTTTTTGGGCTTTTTCTAATTGTTTTTCAGTATGAAGAACATGTAAATGTTCAATCATTTTAAATTCAATATCAATTCCTGAAAATTCTACTAATTCTTTAGCAAACTCAGGGTACATGTCAATACTTGTACGTTGTAATATAGCCGTTGGCTTTTCAATATTTGGAACATACGGCATTAATACACCTAATGATGCAGTGGTAGCTTTTTGCCCACATATGCCTTTATCTAAAACTTTAATTTTAATAGTAGGGTCTTTTTTTGCAATTTCATATGCACAGCTAAGTCCTATAACTCCACCGCCTACAATTATTAATGATTTTTCCATAATTATCCTTAATTAATTTAAACAAATATGTTAATATAATAAGCGAATATAGCAAATAAAACAAGGATAGTAGGCTTTGAAAGATAGAAAACAGTTAAAAAATATTTATGTTGATGTAAATCTGCAACTAGGGGTGGATGTTATACTCCCTAAAGATATATCAAACCGTTTAAAAAAAGTTATGCGGTTAAAAAAAGGATGGCAATTTGCAATATTTAATGGAAAAGATGGTCTGTTTTTAGCTCAAATTGAAACTTCAGAGTGTGATTATGTAAAATTGCTTGAAAAAATAGAAGATCAGCCGTTAAAATCAAACACTACATTGTTTTTACCTATATTAAAAAAAGAAGCACTATCAAATGCAGTTCGCCAAGCTACAGAAATGAAAATTGATAACATTCAAATGATTATAACAGATCATATGGTTGAAAAAGTATCATCATTTAAAGCAGAACGTTATAATACTATTATACTTAATGCATCAGAGCAATCTGAAAGACTAAGCCTGGTTAATTTAAAAGAACCTATACCAATGTTTGATGCTATTACAGAATTTAAAGATGAAGTATTTTGGGCATATGAAAGATTATCAGATGACTATGATAATACAACTAGCCATAACTTTAAAGGCGTGTTAATTGGCCCTGAAGGTGGTTTTTCTGATGATGAAGTTGCACAATTAAAAGTAACAAAAAATGCAGTAGCTCAAACTTTAACAACAGCTATTTTAAAAGCAGATACTGCAGTTGTTGTAGCACTTGCAAAGTCAAACATGCTAACATAATTATCACATTATAAATATTGAATATACCTAGTGGAGATAAAATATATTGTAATGGCTTATATATAGCTATATTATATAGTTGTTGTAGAACAATTATTTTATGAAAATAAAGGTATATGAAATGAAAAAAATCACATGTGTATTAGGTGCAGCTTGTTTAGAGGTAACATCAACCGCAACAGGGCAATACTCAAAACAACTATTTACAGGTTTTACCAACGTTAGTTTTGGTGGAGAAGGTTACCACGTATCAACATTATTAAATGCCTTAGATACATCAGCATGTTTAATTAGTGCAATTAACCACAATCCAATATCTCAGTTAATGGCAGATGATTTAGCTAGGAATAAAGTTCGTAGCCATTTTTTAATTGATGATGGTTTACCTGATTCAGTATCAAACTCACATTTTCAAGAAGGCAACTTATCATCAGTTGTTGTAACTAACCCAAATACTATGGCAGTTTTTAGTGAAGAATTTATGGATAGGGCTTTAACAAAAGCTACTTCATTTTTTATTGATTTAAACCCAAGTGTTATGAGTTTAGAAAATATTATTAATAGTATAAAAAAACAAGATGATTTAAAAGTTATTGTTTCAGCTGTTGATAATGTAGATGATGATAAAATTAATATGTTAAGTAATTATTCTGATTTGATATTCTTATCAGAAACTACACTAAGGCAGGCAAAATCACACTATGATTGTGAAAGTATAAAAGAACTTGTAAAATATTTAAATGCTAGCTTAGTTATTATTTTAGATGATGGTAATATTTTAATATCAGATATTAAAAACCATGAAACAATTAATATTAAAGAACATTTAGATATTGGTTTTAGACAAAAAGTATTACGTGATAAAAATTTCTTTAAAGCATGCATAATTGATTATAACAATAATAATGAAAACGCTACATTGTTAGAATCTGTTGAAAGTGTTATTAATAATTTTGAAGAACTTTCATGGAGAATTGATGTTCAAATTGAAAAACAAAACCCTTTAGAAAACTCTATGCGTACAGTAATTAGAAAAGCTCATAAAGATAATTTAACAGGTTTATTAAACCGTCATGGTTTAGATCAGTTTTTAACAACACCAGGTATAGACCTATCATCATACACAATGTTAATGATAGATTTAGACAGATTTAAAACAGTAAATGATACATATGGGCATCAAGTAGGTGATGAGGTTCTAATAGGAATTTCAAATATCTTAAATGAACATATGAGACAAGGTGATATTAGTGTAAGATTAGGTGGGGAAGAGTTTGTATGCTTAATTAAAAACTTAACACCAGAACTTACTGAGTCAGTGTCAAACCGTATCAGACAAGAAATTGAAGAAACAAAGTTTAGTTCAGAAAATATATTAATTACAGTTTCAATTGGTTGTACATCATGGAAGCCAAACGAAATGTTTGTTGATGTAAATGAAAGAGCAGATAAAATGTTATACCAAGCAAAAAATAGCGGCAGAAATAAAGTTGTTGTTGGTTAAATAGTAAGTATATATATTAAAAAAAAGCCCATTAAGGGCTTTTTTTGTTCGTAAATTCTAAAAATAGGCTATGCAACTTGTGGAACCTTTTTTTCATCAAGAATATGATGTTGACCAATAGTATATTTTGATGCATCGGTAATAGCAATAATTTGATCAACGTATGATACCTCAACTGCAGATCTTAATGCTTTAATATAAACAATATATAAGCAAAAAAAAGAACCCGTAATGGGTTCTTTTCTAAAAGTATTAAAATAACTTAGTTGACATGCTCAATACTTAAATCATCTACATTATCATCGATATTATCTAGATTTTCAATATCTTCCAAAAAATTATCTATATCAGAGTCATCAACCATTTCATCAGCGTTAGCTGATTCAGCGATTTCAGGTTCTTCTTTAGAATCTTTTTCAGTTTTGTTTTGATGTTCAGAGTATAGTTTTCTTAAAGACTCTTCTTCAAGTCTAGTAGAAACATCATATACTATGTCGTTTTTAGCAACCGCCTCTAAATCAGCTATTGAGAAGTTTTTTTCAGGGCGATAAACTTTAACAGCACCTGAAATATAATCTCGTTGAAGACCTAAAGCTTTTAAAGCCCACTTTATATGAGCCTTACTAGGCATAGCTTCTAAACGAAGACCTTTAGTCATATCAAGATCACTTGATTCAGCTAAACCACTATCTCGCAAGGCCGTAATGTTACAATATTGATTAACATAAATGTCATCAATAATAGTTTTAACGAACTTATCAAAATTAGCAGTTACGGCCTCATCACCATGTTTAATTAGTGATGAACGTGCACAAAGTAAAAAATCCCATATTGAAGGTGAGTCATCAGTATGAAAAATATCATAATGACCACCGCAGCTTAATGGAATTGCTTTGTTCTTTATATAATTAGCAATATAACTAAGTGTTAATACAGGGCGTACAATTTTAAGGTTAGACATGATTAAATACCATGGTAAAAGTTTGTTGTGGGTTTATTATTGATGTATTTAACTGTAAAGTCAACACTTTAGACATAAAAAAATAGCCCATAAGAGCTATTAATTATATAGAATTTATATTATGCAGTTTTGATTTTAATACCTAGGGCATGTAATGAACCATCATCAAAATATTTCTTTATAGAATTATTTACAATTTTTTGACGTTCTACTCTGCTTTTTGATGCAAGCGAAGGTGCTGTAACAACACATTGTAGGTGTACACCGTCATTTAAAGGGTCTAAAATTTCTACTTTAGCATCTTCAACTGCTGCAATAATTGCGTCTTTTATAATATCTTGGTCCATGGTGGTTTATCCTTATTTTAATAAATTTTATTGTTTATAATTTTATTTAATACTTAGTAATGGTGCGCCGTTATTTTGAGTTGATGCTAAAAGCACTGTATCATCATTTAAAGCGTGTTTACAAATTGTTTGTGCAATGGTTGGGTTGTTGTTATTTTCACTAATGTGCATTAAGCATACGTATTTAAGTTTATCTTTAATAACATCTAAAACTTTTGCAGTTTGGTTATTTGATAAATGCCCATACGGCCCTGCAACTCTTTGTTTTAAAAATTCAGGGTAACGGCCATTACTTAGCATATCAGGGCAATAATTAGCTTCAATTGCTAAGTGGGTTGTATCATCAAGCTTTTCTAATATATAATTACTTATAGATCCACAATCAGTAAGATAACCAAATTTATAATTATCATGTTTAATTGTAAATGCGATAGATTCGCGTGCATCATGTAAAGTAGGAAATATATTAAGTTCTAAACCATTTAGCGTAATATAATCATCAGAATTTATAAACTCATAATTAGGTAAAACAACTTTAGTTTTTCTTGTATATTCAATGTAAGTTCCCTTAGTTAAAAGCACTTTAGCATTGGGTAAGTTTTTACTTATAGTTTTTAAACCTAATATATGGTCTGAATGTTCATGAGTAATAATTATATGGCTTATTTGATCCTCAGATAAATTGTGATTTTCTAAAGCTTGGCGTAATTGACCTAGGCGTAAACCACAGTCAATTAAAATTAATTTATCAGCTACTTTTATACCTGAACAGTTACCTTTTGATCCACTTGAAAATACAATAAAATCTAACATATATATAACTAGTCTATAACTACTTTAACAGGGGTAGTTATTAAAATACCCTCATCGTTTAATTGGCATGAATAAGCAAGTACTTGTACACCAGTTGCAATAGCTTGTTTTAATAGTTTTGTGTATTCTGGGTCAATATGAGTTGCGGGGCTAAAAGTCTCACAATCATTTCTATTTACAACATATAACATAGTAGATTTATGCCCAAGGCGAACCATCTCTGCTAGTTCTTGTAAATGCTTTTGCCCACGGGTGGTTACAGCATCAGGAAATTGTGCATTTGTACCATCTGCTAAAGTAGTGTTTTTAACTTCAACATAATGTAATGAATCATCTTCTTCGGTTAGTAAAATATCAATACGAGAATTTTGTAATCCGTATTTAACTTCAGTTTTTAATTCTTTAAAATCTGTTAGTTCACTAATTTGAGCATTTTGAATAGCTTCAGTTGCTAGATGGTTTGTAAAATGAGTATTTACTCCAACACGAGTAGAGCCTGATTCTAAAATCTGCAAAGTGTATTTTAGTTTACGCTTAGGGTCATTAGCAGGTGATACATATGCGTATTCAAATTCTAATAGACCTTTCATTGAGCCTGTATTAGGGCAATGAGCCACAATAGTTTCACCGTTGTCTAGTTCGACATCGGCAAAAAAGCGTTTATATCGCTTAATAAATTTTCCTTTAAGGAGCTTTTCTTGAAATTTCATACGTTTTACTATATCATAGAGAAATATAATTTAAAAGACTATTTTAATTATGATTGAGCATAATTTAATCATAAATTAACCTGATATATAGAAAGTATACACATGCTACACGATAAACTATTTATTTTTGATATTGAAACAGTGCCAGATACAGATGCAGTATCTAACTTAACAGATACAACAACAACTGATAAAGTACAGTTAAGAAAAGAGCTAGAGGAATATCATTTAAATGTAACATCAGGGCGTAATGGTTTTCCTCGTCAGATGTTTCATAAAATTGTAGCAATATCATATGTAATATGTGATATATCTCGTGATAGCTCAGGTGAGTCATATACATTACGTGATGTAAGAAGCGGAGGCTTTGTAGATTCTGATGAGAAAGTTCTAGTAGAATCATTCTTTAAATTTATGAATGCACGTAAACCTCGCTTAGTTAGTTATAATGGTAGAAGCTTTGATATACCAGTATTAAAATATAGAGCTATGAAATATGGAGTGCAAGCAACCGCGCTTTATAAATCAGGTGATAAGTGGAATAGTTATAATAGCAGATACAGTGCAGACTGGCATTGTGATTTACTAGATACCTTATCTGATTATGGTGCATCAACAAGGGGTAAACTAAATGAGGTTTGTTCTATACTAGGGTTCCCTGGTAAGTTTGGGGTTGATGGGTCAAAAGTTGCAGATATGTTTGATGATGGTAAAGTAAAAGAAATTAGGGACTATTGCGAAACTGATGTAGTAAACACATATATTGTATACTTACGCCAACAACTTATGTTTGGGTCAATAAGTAAAGATAGTTACAATGAGTCTATTATACAAATGAAAGAGTTCTTAGAAAAATCAGATAAAAAAGAATCTCCGCATTTTCATGAGTTTTTAACTGAGTGGGAAAAAGCAAACGAAGGTAAGTTTGAACTAGAAGATTAAAACCTTTCATCTAAAAAAAAAGAATAAACAAAAAAATCACCCAAGCGGGTGGTTTTTTATTATGGTGATTAAGTTATTTTATTTAGATGATTTCTTTTTATAAAGCGGCTCAAGTAATATAATAGCAACCCCAATAAAAATAAAACAATCTGCTAAGTTAAAAGTAGGGTAATGAGAGTTTTTGTAATAAACATCTAGCATATCTATAACAAAGCCGTTATAAGCACGGTCAATACCGTTTGCAAAGGCACCAGATGCTATTAGTGCAAAACCATAACAATCAACCTTAGTTTTTGATGTTAAGCTAATAAAGCTAATAACAAAGCCTGCAATAATTGCAAAGCTTGATAATATTAAAGCACCATTTGCTAAATCATTAAACATTGAGAATGACACCCCAGTATTAAATGCTAAAGAAAGACTAAAGTAATTATCAATAATACTAATTGAACCATTTGGTAAAATTGTAAATGCTAAATACTTAGTGTATAAGTCTGCAACTAGTAAAACTAATAAAATAACAAAAGCATAAACCTTATGTTTAGCTAATAGTTTTATGTTAATTAATGTTTGTGAAAGTGTAATCATTGTTTATAAATCTCTTTTATTTTTTAATTATTGCAATAAAAGTATAATATCACTTTGTTTGTATATATTCAATAGTATTAATATTGTATTTATATTAATAATACTTTAAATATTATTAGCATTACTGTATGCTTTTATAAATATACAAATAAGTATATAAATAAGGAGAAAATAAAATGTACCAAGATTATACATGCACCATGTGGGGCTTAGTAGTTATAATTATTACAATTATGATTCAACATTTAGTAGCCGTGCTTGCACATAGAAACCAAGCTAAATATATCCCTGGGGTATTAGATGATAAGTTAGACCATAAATCATTTGTTTTTAGAAGCCATAGAGCTTTTAATAATTCAACAGAAAATATTATTCAATTTGTTGTGCCAGCATTTTTATGGATGGTAATGGGCTTTGATGCTGATACTTTAGCATATTATGTAGGAACTTTTGCAGGGTTTAGAATATTATTTACTTTAGTATTTTATAAGGAAGCTACAAATAAAAATCCAAGCCTGAGAAGTGTATTTTATATGCTAGGTTGGTTTACAAATATTGCAATGGTAATTCATTTAGTAATGAACATGATGTAAACTATTTTTATACGCATTAAAAAAAAGACCTTCACTATGGAGGTCTTTTTTTATTGTTTAAAACTGTATTAAATTGAAGATGAGCAACGTGAGCAAACTTCTTCTACATCAGGTGTGTAGTTCCAGCAACGAGGGCATTGTTTAAACTCAGTTTTAGATGCTTTTGCAGATAGTGCCTCACCTTGGTTAAGTTTAACACTAGCAACCATTAAAATCTCTACTAAGTTAACATTTTCTAAATCTTGTAAGTTAAACTCTGCAGGTATAGTTACTTCAACATTAGCTTCCATATTTTTTGCAATAGTCTTTTCAGATCTTAGTTTTTCAAGCTCAACATTTACCGCATCACGGATTTGCCAAACTTGTGCAAAAGTTTTATCTGAATTTTCATTTAACCATGCAGCATCATTTTCGCTAAAGTCAGCTAAATGGATAGATTCATCATTTACAGATCTATATGAGTTAACTTCTTCACATGTAAATGATAATACAGGTGCAAGATGAGTTAATAGTCCTTCTAAAATATGGTGCATTACAGTTTGAGCAGATCTACGACGAACAGAATCATCAGCATCACAATACATTGTGTCTTTTCTAATATCAAAATACATTGCAGAAAGTTCAACAGCACATAAGTTATGTAAAGTTGTGTAAACTTTTCTAAAGTTATAAGCTTCATATGACTGTTTAACTTCATCTAAGCTTGTAGCAAGTTTATTTAAAGCCCATTTTTCTAACTCTGGCATATCATTATATGCAACTTTTTTAGATTCGTCAAAATCATGTAAGTTTGCAAGTAAGTAACGGAATGTATTTCTAATTCTTCTGTATGAATCAGCAGTTTGTTTAATAACTTCATCACCAATTCTAACATCTTCAGCATAATCAGTTGATGCAACCCATAATCTTAAAATGTCAGCACCAAATTTGTCATTAATTTGTTGAGGTGCAATTACATTACCAATTGATTTAGACATTTTTTTACCAGTAGCATCCATACAAAAACCATGTGTTAAAACAGCTTTATAAGGTGCATGGCCATGTGTCATCATGCATGATTTTAACGATGATTGGAACCAACCACGGTGTTGGTCAGAACCTTCAAGGTATAAATCAGCAGGGAAGTTAAGCTCATCTCTTTTACCTACAACGTGTGAGTAAGTAGTACCAGAGTCAAACCATACATCTAAAATTTCATTTTCTTTTTCTAAAACATCAGCCATATGCTTGAATTTTTCAGGTAAAAGCTCTTCAACAGATAATGTGTTAAATGCATCAATACCAATTTGCTCAACTTTATTTGCAATATGGTCAAAAATTTCTTTATCAGCTAAAACTTCGCCAGTATCTTTGTTTGAAAATACAGTAATTGGAACACCCCAAGCACGTTGACGTGATAAGCACCAGTCAGGTGCGTTTTCAATCATACCTTCAATACGAGCTTGCCCATAAGCAGGTACCCATTCAACTTTTTTAATTTCGTCGTTAATTTTGCCTCTTAGGTTTTCATGGTCCATGCTTGCAAACCATTGTGGTGTAACACGAGTAATTAGAGGTTTTTTAGATCTCCATGAAATAGGGTAGCTATGTACAAGTTTGTACCAACGTAATAATGAGCCATTTTCAGCTAAGTAATTTACAATAGATTTTTGTGCTTTCCAAATGTGGTTCCCTGCAAGAGCTAAACCATCTTCAGCTAAGTCTTCATCAGTAAATGCCATGTATAAACCTTTACCATTAACTGGGCAACGTAAGTCTAAACCAACTTCACGACCAATTTGGAAATCTTCTTGTCCGTGTGCGGGTGCAATATGTACAAAACCAGTACCAGATTCAGTAGTTACGTGGAAACCTTCATATAAGTTTGATTCACGGTTATACATTGGGTGTTTTGTTTTAACACCTTTATAATCAGAACCCACAAGCTCACGAATAACAGAGTATTTTTCAATACCTGTGTGTTTTACAAAGTCTTCAACTAAGTCTTTAGCAATGTGGAATTTATCACCAATGTTTGCTGCTGCTTTTTCATGCTTTTCTTCAACTTTAATAACAATATACTGTGCATCTTCAGCATATGCAATAGCTCTATTTGATGGAATAGTCCAAGGAGTAGTAGTCCAAATAACAATACTTTCATCAATAGGCTTGTCATTTTCAAGAATATTAAATGCTACAAATATAGCAGTTGATTCATGCTTATCATCATATTCAATTTCAGCTTCAGCTAGTGCAGTTTGTTCAGCGATTGACCATGATACAGATTTAACACCTCTATAAACATATCCCTTATCAAACATTGTGCCTAAATTACGAACGATTTGTGCTTCATTTGCAAAATCCATAGTTTTGTATGGGTTTTCAAAATCAGCTACACAGCCTAAACGCTTGTATGATTCTCTTTGTAAGTCAATCCATTTATTTGCTTCAGCACGGCATAAGTCACGCAGTTCTTTAACAGAAATATCGTCTTTTGATTTACCTTTTTTAACTAAATCTTGCTCTACTTTCCACTCAATTGGTAAACCATGACAATCCCAACCTGGAACAAGTGGGGCATTGTATCCTGCCATATTTTTTGAACGTACAATAATATCTTTTAAAATCATGTTTAAAGAGTGACCAATATGTAAGTCACCATTTGCATATGGTGGGCCTGAATGTAATGTAAAATTACCCTTTGGTGATTTTTTTGCTTTTAATTTTTCAAAAATCTCATCATCTTGCCATTTTTTAACCCATACAGGCTCTTGCTTTGGTAAGCCAGCACGCATTGGAAATTCTGTTTTAGGCAGATTCAAAGTATCTTTATAAGATTTTTCGCTCATGATTATTGTATATCCTTATTATTGCTTAGGTTTATTGAAAATATTTGGGAATTAACCCAGACTATAAATATAACATAAAATATGTAGTATTTTCAAGCATAATAGCGATGTTTTAACAAATAAAAAGCACTATTAAAAAAATAGTGCTTTAATCGATATTATTTTTGTATTAAGCCACTTTTGAGCAGCTATTAACACTCTTGAGTATCCTGGTTATTGTGTCACTTAATGCAGCAAAGTTAACTTCATGTGCATTTATAGCAAATATATTTTTAAAAACTACTTTAACTTTTTCTATCACAGCTTTATTTTCTTCAGCATAGTACTTGGTATTATTCCAGCAAATCATACTGGTGTTATTTTCAGGGTTTTGTGCTTTATAAAAAGCATCGAGCTTAACAAAATTATCCAAATAAATTATTTGAAGTATGGTTAATTCATTATTATCTAAGTCTGAAATTAAAATTATTGGATCATTCTTATCTAGTTTATTATTCATAAAAGTAAGCAAATTATTATTATAATGTAAAGGAACTATAGACCTTAATATGCTTTAAATCAAGTATTAAATAAACTATATTAATTCAAGATAAACTTTGTAAACTTGCTTCTTATGAATATTATATTTAACAGATAATTCATTTTTAATATCCTTAGCTGTTTTACCTTGAGCAATCATTTCTTTAATATCAACTTCTAATGTAGCATCTTCAACAATTAAATCTTCTTTAGTAGCACCGTTTATAACTACGCAAAATTCACCTAGTACTTTATCGCGTGATTCTAGCTGTGCAATTGCTGATTGAACATCACCTCTGATAAACTCTTCATGAGTTTTAGTTAGTTCACGTCCAAGAGATATTTGTCTATTACCTAATGATTTTTCTAAAGCAATTAGTGTTTTTATAATTCTTTTTGGCGATTCATAAAAAATAATAGTATCTTTAACTTTTTTATAGTCATTTAATTTTTTAATAATTTGGTTTTCACCACGTGGTAAAAAGCCTAAAAATGTAAAACTTGCACAGCTTAATCCACTACCAACAATACCTAAAATAGCAGCACATGGGCCTGATACTGGTATAACATTAATATTGTTTTCTAAAGCATATTTTGTTAATACAAAACCAGGGTCTGCAATTGTAGGCATTCCCGCATCTGAAATTAGAGCAACATCATTACCAGATATGGCAAGGTCAATAATACCTTTACTTGATGTTACTTCATTATGTTCATGATGTTGCATAATGTTTTTATCTTTAATATTTAAATCTGTAAGTAAGCGATGAGCTTTTCTTGTATCTTCTGCAAAAATGTATTCAATTTTAGTTAAAAGTTTTACAGCCTTATAGCTAATATCATCAATATTACCAATTGGAACACCAATAAGATAAATACTACCTGCTTGATAAGGGGCTTGTTGAATGTTTAACACGTTATATACCTTTGCTTTTATAGTTTTAATTTATGTGTTTATAATACATATTTTTAACGATTTTAGCAAATTATATAAAATAAATATCTAAAAAGCTTGAAATATAATTTTAAAGGGCATATACTATTTATATATACAGCCTATTATAGGTTTTGCTTTTACCCGATGGAACAATTTTTATGAAACTTCTTCCTAATAGCTGTGCACTACACCTCCCTGGTTGGCACAGCACTATAGCTACCCTTGTTTTTTAGGGTAGTTTTTTTTGTCTAAAAATAAGGTTTATACGTATAAGCTATTGAAATTATACGCATAAATGATTATAGTTAATACACCACAATAGTTAATTTTAATTGAGAAATCACATGAGTATAAGTAATGTAGATTATCTAGAACGACAAGGTTATGTTTTTGAAAATAACACTGATGAAAAAACAGTATTTCTAAATACATTAGTTAAAGCTACAAAAGGTAACTTTGAATATTGGTTCTTTTTTATTAAAGTAAAAGTTTTACTTGATAAAAATGAAATTACATTAGAATCAGTTAATTCAGTAAATGAAAAGTCTGACTACTTTGTTAAAGTTGAAGTTAGGAAACATCTGCCTAAAGAAATATTATGTGATCAAATGGCTGCAGTTCTTAAATGTAATTACCCCGAAACATCAAAAGTATCTTTTAAAGCAGGGTGTGAAAGATTATTATATCACCCTAACCTTAACCTAAAAACAGCTAGTATAAAACATAAAGCTGGAACTATAACTAAAGCCACTATGGCTAAGATAAAGCACATAAATGCTGAATAAAAAATCAACATTAAAATCACGATTATGAAAAAAACCTCCGCAAGGAGGTTTTTTTATTATCTAAAGTTTAAATACTATCTAATTTCAGCTTTAAAGCGTTTACAAACAGCGTTTGTTGCTTTATTAGTAACTTCGTTAATATCATCATCTTGTAATGTTTTATCATCAGCTTGTAGCGTTACAGATATAGCTAGTGATTTTTTACCTTCAGGTAAGTTTTCACCTTCGTATAAATCAAATAATGTAGCATTTTTAGCTAATGGACGGCATGATGATTTAACAGTTTGTAAAACATCAGCAGCTTTAACTTTTTTATCTACAACAAAAGCAAAATCTCTTTTTACAGCTTGGAATGTGCTTAATTTAAATTCTTCTTTTTTAACAGAATCATTAACTAGGTTTTGTAGGTTAACTTCAAACATTACAATACCAGATTTAACTAACATTTTTTTAGCAACAAATGGGTGAATTTCACCAAATTGAGCAATTTGCTTACCTTTATACATAACACTTGCACAACGCCCAGGGTGGAAATATTTCGCACAGCCTGTATCTTTAAGCATAATTTTTTCAATATCAACATTTAAAGTTTCTAAATATTTTAGTAAGTCAGCTTTAATATCAAATACATCAGCAACTGCACCATCACTATTCCATGATTTAGAAGTTTTTGAACCCATTCTTACTGCAGCAGATTCAAGGCGTTCAGTATTTAAACCAAATACACGGCCAACTTCAGCAAACATAATATCAGAATGCCCACGCTTTACATTTTTAGCTAGTGATTCAATTAAACCAGGTAATAGCGATTGTCTCATATTTGATAAATCTTCAGAAATAGGGTTAGCTATAACTAGTGAGTCAATCTTATCTGCAAATATCTCAGTTAAACGAGGTGAAACGAAGCTGTAGTTAATAGTTTCTAAATAGCCTAATGATGCTAATGTTCTTCTTGAAGATCTATCAAGACGAGTTATATCATCCCAATCATTAACTTTTCTTAATGATGGCTCAGGTAATCTTACAGGTATAATATCAAAGCTTCTTAGTCTTAAAACTTCTTCAATTAAATCAGCGTCTGTATCTGCAATAGTAATAAAGCTAGGTACAGTAACATCATATAAGTTTTCAGCCTTTTTAACACATACAAAATGTAAGTCTTGTAAAGTTTTAACACATTCTTCTGCTGATAAATCAACACCTGCAAAAGTTTTCATTCTTGTTGTATTAAATTCAATAACACGGTCTTTAACTTCATCATTACCATAAACAGTTAATGCACTTGCAGTACCACCACAAATTTCTTGGATCATTTTTGCAGCTTTAGTAATTGCAACACGAGTCATTTTAGGGTCAACTCTACGTTCAAACCTATAACGAGCATCAGTATTAATTTGTTGTGCTTGGCCTGTTAAAGTAACTTTTACTTTATCAAAGTGTGCAGCTTCTAAAAATACAGTAGTTGTAGTTTCATCAACTGAAGTTTCTTCTCCACCAACAATACCTGCAAGGCCAATAACGCCACTATCATCATTAATAGTAATAGCATCTGCTTTAATTTTATGTGTAGCACCGTCTAGTCCATTTAAAGTTTCATCACCTTTAGATGTACCAACAGTAATATTACCTTTTAGCTTATTTGCATCATAAGCATGCATTGGTTGGCCTAGTTCTAACATTACATAGTTTGTAATATCTGCAATAGCATTAATAGGGCGTAAACCAACTTGCTCTAATTTTTTAGTAACAAATAATGGAGCTTCTACATTTTTAACATCTTTAATTTCAATAGATGAGAAGAATGAGCAATTATCATTTTCTAAATTAACTTTAATAGATGGAACATCACCTTTTGAGTAATCTTCTGCTTGTACAGTTTTTAGTTTACCTAAACCTGCAGCTGCTAAATCACGAGCTACACCATAAACTGAAAGTACATCACCTCTATTAGGCGTAATATCAATATCAAAAATTGCATCAACATCATCAATAAGGTTTATAATAGGAGTACCAATAGCTAAATCAGTATCTATTTCCCAAATACCATCAGCTTCAGTACCTGTGCCAAGTTCTTTAACAGAACAAATCATTCCGTTTGATACTTCGCCTCTTAATTTTGATTTTGATATTTTAAAATCACCAGGTAAGCATGCACCTTCTAAAGCTACAGCTACTGTAATACCATCACGAGCATTTGGGGCACCACAAACGATTTGGCGAATATCATCTTCACCAACTTGTACTTGGCAAACACCTAAAGTATCAGCATTAGGGTGCTGTATTCTTGTTATAATTTTACCAACAACAACATTATCATATGCTTTTGCAGTATCTTCTAGTTCTTCAACTTCCATACCTAATTTATTTAAATTTTCTGCAATTTGCTGAGCATTTAAATCAGTTTCTAAGTATTTTTCTAGCCAGTTTAGTGTGAATTTCATTCTATTCTAGTTCTTCCTTCAGTAAAATGTTTTATATATATATTGTTTGTAGTTTAATTCTTAATACTATTTAAAGTTTTTACCAAAGTGGTTTAAAAATTCTTTTTGTGATTCAAAAAATAGTCTTAAATCATTAATACCGTATTTAAGCATAGTTAAACGCTCGATACCTAAACCAAATGCAAAACCTTGGTATTCGTTAGCATCAATACCACCAGCAGCTAGTACATTTTTATGTACCATACCAGCACCTAGTACTTCAATATATCCAGTTTTTGAGCAAACACGACAACCTTTACCTTCACAGAAAACACATTCAATATCAATTTCTGTACCAGGTTCAGTAAATGGGAAGTATGAAGGTCGGAACCTTAACGTTACTTCTCTTTCAAAATATTCATTTAAGAAATACTGTAGTACACCTTTTAGATGAGAAAATGTAATGTCTTTATCAATAGCTAAGCCTTCAACTTGGTGGAATTGAGGAGTATGAGTTAAATCTGAATCACATCTATAAACACGGCCAGGTGCAAGTATTCTTAAAGGACCTCCTTTAGATTGCATAGCATGGATTTGAGTATTTGATGTTTGTGTTCTTAATAAGTTTCTTTGTTTTTCACCATTAACTTCAACATAATCATCAAAGTAAAAAGTATCATGATCTTGCCTTGCAGGATGTTCAGCAGGAATATTTAATGCTGTAAAGTTAAAGTGTTCATTTTCAAGTTCATTAGCGCTTGCAACAGAAAAACCAATACGAGAAAATATTTCTTCGATTTCTTCAGTTACATAGCTAATAGGGTGCATTTTACCCATATTGTATGGTGTTGCAGGTAATGTTAAGTCTAAAGTTTCATTAGCTAGCTTTTCTTCTAAAGATGCTAATTCTAAAGCAGATTTTTTATCTTCAATAGCTTTGAATAGTTCATTTTTAGTGATGTTTGTATCTTGTGCAACTTGCTTTCTTTCTTCAGGTGCTAGTTTACCTAAAGTCTTTAAAATAGCTGTAATTTCGCCATTTTTACCTAAAAACTTAACTCTAACATCGTCTAAATCTTTAATGTTAGTTGAGCTTGCCACTAGTGCTAGGGCATCGTTTTTAATTTGGTTAATATCATGCATTATTATGTTGTTTCCTACTTAATAGTTTATATACTTTGAAAATGTTTTGTTATTATACACTTTTAGTGCTATAATTTAAAGGAAATTTTAAGATTTTTACATAAAATTATTCAAATAAATTATAAAGGTTTAAATTAATGAAAAAAAAATTAATGATTGCTTTTTTTGTTGTTAAAAAAATTGCTCTAGTATTGGTATTATTTGTGGGTGGTTGTTCAATAAATAATACTCCAGATTTTGTGTTAAAACATGTAAATAAAGATGCTTATATAACTAAACAAAATATGATAGCTTGCCAAAGTAATTTACAAAATAGAGTTATACAAGTTGATGGTGTAGTTGGTTTTTATGACTATACAGTTAACCATGGGCAAGATTGCTATGACTTAGATGTTTACCAAAACCCAAATAGACATGCATTAGATAGAGAAGATATAAGACCATTAACTCATTAAAGATAAATAATTAAATACAATAAAAAAAGAACCTTATACAAAGGTTCTTTTTTTTATAACAAACTTATATTAGAATGCGTAACCATAACCTAAAGTCATTGCTAGTTGAGTATCATCTTTAATTAATGATGAGTCTTTAGCATCGCCTAAGAATTTAGTATACTTAACAGCACCATTTACACTATGTGGGCCTGAGATGTTGTAGTTACCAAATACTTTTAAGCTAGCTTCTGAAAAACCTGCATCAGCATCAGATTGAGCTCTGAAACCAGTTGCTTGTGCAGCTGATACGCCAAAGTTTTGTTCCATGTATGAATCATCACCATAAATAGCAGCAAGCTCAGTACCTAAAACTAATTTAGGAGATACTTTTTGCTTATATCCAGCGCTTAATTCAGCAGTTAAACCGTCGTTTGAGCTATCGATACCTTTTTCAAATTTAATACCAAAGTTGTAGTCATGGTATTTATAATCTGCAAAAGCATGGTAAGTAGCAGTTTTATCAATATCACTTAAACCAGTAAATAATGCATCTGCACCGTTATTTCTGCCTTCTCTGTAACCAATACCAGCACCAATTTCTAAGTTTTTAGACATTGCATAGCTATAACCTAATCCATTATCCATATTTAAGAAAAGCTTTTGCATAGGGTCAATTCTATATTCTGCAATAGGAGCTACAAATAATTTTGTAGTATTACTATCTGATCCTTTAAAATCAGAACCAACTCTTACACCTGTTACAACAGAAAAATCCCATTTTCTATCATGTGATACTTCGTTATATTGCTCTTGCTCTACTGCAATTACTTGTGTATCTTGGTGTGCTTGGTTATAACCGTAACCTTGTGAAGGTTGTTGTAAGTTATACTCTTGTACTTGGTAGCTATAGCTTGGTGTTTCAGGTTGGTAGTCATACCCATAACCAAACTCTTGTTGCTGAGCACTGGCTGTTGCAACACCAAAAAATGTAAGAGCTGTAGTTAGAATGTATTTTCTCATAATTAAGATCTTTCTATTAGTTGTTATTATTAATAATTATTGGAGTAATTAAGCCTGATATAATATTATAAGTTCAACAATTCAAGAGTTGGGTTTAAATAAATATGGCCTAGCTTACTTTAATAGTAATATGTTATATAATTGTGAAAAAATATATAATTCTGACAATTAAGTAATAGTTTATGAATACCCCAACATTTAAATTCAATTAAAGATGTTATTCGATATTCTTATAAATTAAGAATGTAAACATACTAAATTAATAACTTAAAATCAATATAAAAATTCATATTATTAAAAAAATATGGTTTTACTATTGTTAATTGTATGTTAATATTTAATATATAACACAAACCTATAGGGGTACTTTGCATGGGATTTTATTCGTTAAAATTTAAATCATTAATAGCTATTTTCTTCGCCGTTCTTATATCGGTTATAGTTATTGGGTCTTCATTTATTTACACAGGGTTCCAATCATCACAGGTAAATCTAGTAAAATCATCAAAATCATTAGTTGAAAGCCAGGCAAAATCTTTAGGGGTTTCATTATGGTATTTAGATGATAATTTAACAAAAGAAATTGTTAATTCTTGGACAACTAATACAGATATATATTCAATAAGAGTAATAGATAGTAGTAAAAAAATTATAGCCGCATTAAATAAACAAGCTTATATTGAAAAAGAAGCAGATTCATTTTTTATAAGACTTGGTGAGGCTGGTTATATTACTATACAAGAAAAAATTACCTATAATGGTGAGCTATTAGGTATGGTAGAATTTGTTTTTTCTAAAAAAAGATTATATATAGAGATAAAAGAAAAACTTGTTAGAGCATCAAAAGTTTTACTTGTATTACTAGGTGTTATATCTATTTTAATATATATTACAGTGCATATTACAATTGCTAAGCCAATTGTTTATTTAGTTGAAGAAATGTTAAAAATCATTAAAAATAATCTTGATCAAAATATTAAATATACCAATAGAACCGATGAAATTGGTACTATGGCAAAAGCATTATTAGTTTTTAAAGATAATACAAGGGTTAAAATTAACCTTGAAAAAGAACAGCAAAAAATTAAAAACGAGCAAAGAATAAAAGAAATTGAGTATTTAAAATCTTTAAAAAAATCTAAAGAAAAAGCAGAACATGCAAATATAGCTAAATCTGAATTTTTAGCTAATATGTCTCATGAATTAAGAACTCCTTTAAATGGAGTATTAGGTATGTTAACAGTTTTAGAAACAGATCATTTAACCCCAGAGCAAAGAGGACATGTAAATATTGCAAAAAGCTCGGGCACATCTTTACTTGGTTTAATTAATGATGTATTAGATTTTTCTAAAATTGAATCAGGGAATATTGTCCTAGATAACTCAAGCATGAGTTTAGAAGATGTATTTAAAGAGGTTTATAATATCTTATACTTCCAAGTTATGGAAAAAAATATTAGCTTAAACTTTTATTATGATAAAAAAATTCCTTCTATATTACACGGTGATAGTTTTAGGATTAAACAAATATTACTTAACTTAGCAAATAATGCTGTTAAGTTTACTGATAGTGGTGAAATTAACGTTGTTGCCGAGCTAGATTCTATTAGAGGATATAGTTGTAAGGTTAGATTTTATGTTGCAGATAGTGGAATAGGTATTAAAGAAAAAGATATACCTCGACTATTTAATAGGTTCACACAAGCTGATTCATCAGATCAGAAAAAACATGCTGGAACAGGGCTTGGTTTAGTTATTGCTAAAAAACTATCTAATATGATGAATGGTGATATAAGGTTTGCATCTGTTTTTGGTAGAGGAACACTATTTTGTGTAGATTTATGCCTTGAAATAGATGATATGAAAGATGCTGTAGATGCCTTTGATTACTTCAATTACAAAAATGCAGTGGTTGTTCTTGAAAATCAAGAAAGAAGAAAAGCATTTTCTAATATATTAACCTCAGCTGGATATAATGTATTAGATGCTTCAATTTTAAATTCACCTGCAATTTTTGACTTTGAAGCTAAACTAGATAATTTAAATCAAACAGTTGATATGGCTTTTATTGAATGTAATCATCTTAAAACATATTATCAAGAAAGTAATGATGTAAAAAAAGATCACGCATTATTTGATCAGGTTATTCCAATTGTATCTAAAAATGATACATATAACCATAATGGCTTAACAGTAGAAGAAGATGCCTCTATTAGTGAGTTTATTAAGTTCTTGCTTGAAAAAGAAGGCTTGGACTTTATTAAAATGAACAAAGAAGAAACATTTTTTGAAGAAGAAGTTAAAATTAAAAAAGTTGTATCTAAAGAAGCAAAAAATATACTAGTTGCAGAAGATAATAAAGTTAACCAACTTGTAGTATCTAAGTTTTTAGAAAGGTATAAGTTTAATATAGACTTTGCTAATGACGGGCTTGAAGCAATAAAAATGTTTAAAGAAAAAGAATATGATCTTGTATTTATGGATTGTCAAATGCCTAATTGTAATGGGTATGAAGCAACTAAAAAAATAAGAGAATACCAAATAGAAAATAATAATAAAGATGCTCACATTATTGCATTAACTGCAAAAGTATTTGCTGAAGACTGCCAAGCTTGTTTAGATTCAGGTATGGATGATTATATATTAAAACCAATAGACTTTGATGTATTAGATAAAACTCTTCGTAAGTGGAGCCTAATTAATTAAAGGCATCAATTAACATATATTTATAATTAAATAAAAAAGCTACCTAAGTATTAATAAGGTGTCTTTTTTATATGTGCATTTTTAAATATTATAAGCTTATTATAAGAGGCTTTAAGGTGTTTGTATCCAATATTTAGGTATATGCATATAATTGAGGTTAATAGTAGTGTGAATATGGCTTAGATAGGGTGAGAATGTTACCATCGTTTAATATTATAAAAGTATTTAGTATTAGCCTAATATAACATTAGTTAATAGAAAGATTGTTATGCAATTATTAACAAGTCACAAAAAAACAACCTTGCAAGCAAGATTGTTTTTTATAAATATGTGCGCTAGTTAAAGCGAAATCGATTACTTAAAATTAAGCAGTGATTTCAGCAACAACACCAGCACCAACTGTTCTACCACCTTCACGGATAGCAAATCTTAGACCTTTATCCATAGCGATTGGTGAGATAAGTTTAACATTCATGTTAACGTTATCACCAGGCATAACCATTTCAGTACCTTCAGGTAAAGCAATAGCACCAGTTACGTCAGTTGTTCTGAAGTAGAACTGTGGACGGTAGTTAGCAAAGAATGGAGTATGTCTACCACCTTCGTCTTTTGATAAAACGTAAGTTTCAGCAACGAAGTCAGTATGTGGAGTAATTGAACCAGGTTTAGCAACAACTTGGCCTCTTTCAACATCGTCTCTCTTAAGACCACGAACAAGAATACCTACGTTATCACCAGCAGTACCTTCGTCTAGAAGTTTTCTAAACATTTCAACACCAGTACATGTAGTTTTTTGAGTATCTTTGATACCAACGATTTCAACTTCTTCACCCACTTTAAGGATACCAGTTTCAATTCTACCAGTTACAACAGTACCACGACCTGAAATTGAGAATACATCTTCAACAGGCATTAAGAATGGCTTATCCATATCTCTTTCAGCTTGAGGAATGTTTGCATCAACAGCAGCCATAAGTTCAACAATTGCTTGCTTACCATATACAGTGTCTTTACCTTCTAGAGCTTCTAAAGCAGAACCTTTAATAACAGCGATGTTATCACCATCAAAGTCGTACTCAGATAATAGTTCTCTAACTTCCATTTCAACTAGTTCAACTAGTTCTTCATCATCAACGATATCACATTTGTTTAAGAAAACAACTAGTGCAGGAACACCAACTTGACGTGCAAGTAGGATATGCTCACGAGTTTGAGGCATAGGGCCGTCAGTTGCTGATACAACTAAGATACCACCATCCATTTGAGCAGCACCAGTGATCATGTTTTTAACATAGTCAGCATGTCCTGGGCAATCTACGTGTGCGTAGTGTCTTGCTTCTGTTTCATATTCGATATGAGATGTGTTAATTGTGATTCCTCTTTCTCTTTCTTCAGGAGCAGAGTCAATTGCTGCAAAGTCTTCAGCTTTTGAGCCGTTAATTTCAGCTAGAGTTCTTGAGATTGCTGCAGTAAGAGTTGTTTTACCATGGTCAACGTGACCAATAGTACCGATATTACAATGCGGTTTGGTACGCAGGAATTTTTCTTTTGCCATTTCTATATTACCTTATTTTACTTATATTTAAAGAAACAGTTAACTCTAAAGAAAATCTAAAGCTAACTAAACTAATAATTTTACATTACCACTTACAATGTTTTCCCCAATGGGGCTGAATGTATTTTTATAGGATAACAATTTTTTGGAATTTTTCAAGTTTTTTTTTGAATTTTCTTAAAAAAAATCACTAAAAAGCTAACTTGTGGTTTTTATGTTACCAAATATTGCATGATAGATACACATTTTTTAAGAAATATTGATTATTTACTAAATTCTTTCTCAAATTCTTGCTTAAGTATGTTTTCTACTGAAATTATATCAACTTTATTGTCTAATATTTTTTCAATAGATGTAACGCCTTTATCTTGTATTCCACAAGGTATAATCCCATTAAATTTAGCTAGATCGGTACTTACATTTAATGCAATGCCGTGGAATGTAACCCATTTGCGTACTCTAATACCAATAGCAGCTATTTTCTCTTCTTTTCCAGTTGCTGTTTTAACCCAAACACCAACATCATCATTAGTATAAGCATTAATCTTAAAATGCTTTAAGCTGTTTATAATTACATTTTGTAGCGATATAATATATTTCCTTAAGTCTTTTTCACGTTTATTTAAATTTATAATAGGGTATGCAACTATTTGCCCTGGGCCATGATAGGTTATTTGTCCACCTCTACCAGTTTTTACTAAGGGTATTGATTTATCTTTATAATCTGTTTGAATATTTGCAGATGTTCCTGCAGTATAAACATCGTCAAGCTGATTAAATAAAATTATTTCACCATCATTATTTATAACATTTGCCAAAGCTTCTTCTTGAGCTTTTTGTGCAAGCTCGTAATTACCTTTTATATGTATGTATTTAAAACTCATTTTATTAAGTAGCTATCTGTTTTTATTATAGTTTAAAATAATGTTATTTTTGGCGCAGTTATTAAGTATATATTATATAGAGCAAGTATTCCGTAAATAAACCAAATAGTAATCCATATAAACTCAGGTATTAATGTGCATTTAAATAAACCAGCTCCATCGCCTTCATTTTTACTATTTGCTAAATGTAGAGGTGATTTTATAGCATTTAAGCATACATATATACCAATAAATTTTAAATAGTAGGCTGTATATTTAATTTCAATAGACATTAGGGGGAAATAAAACACTGTTATTATCATTATCATGCATAATAATGTAGTTAAATTCCTTACCCATAATATAGTAACAAATATTGTAAATATCATAAGGCCATATAAGATGTCTGATGCAAGGGCGTTTGTAACATTTTCCCCTATAAAGTATATAATATACCCAGCACTAGATGCACCTATATACCCTGAGAATAAAATAAATGGTCTAAATCCGCCTTTTGTGGTGCAAAGCCCTGATCCATCAGATGATATTTTTACTGAATCAATTTTACCAAATGTCAAAATTGCGATTAAACCATGGCTTAACTCATGAAAAAACGTTTCAATTATATTAAAAGGCACTCTTATTATAGGTATAAAAGATAATAATATAGCAAGGCCTGTAATAATTAAAAATTCTATCATTTTTGTTTCACCTAAAATTGTTGTGATTTTATACTAAAGTTTAATTGTATAATTATAAGTAATAAAGAATACGGATAATTTCATATATAATAGCAAGAAAAAACAAGAAAAAACAAGAAAATTTTAAAATAGACTTTACAAATTGGTTAAAAAGTATTATAACTCGTTAAATGAACTGTATTAATTATGATACATTTTATATAAAAATTTCAAACAAAATCAAACTTTAAGGATGAAATGAAATGGCAAAACAAAAAATCGGGATGATTAAACTGCAAGTACCAGCTGGTGCTGCAAATCCAAGTCCTCCGGTTGGTCCAGCATTGGGTCAAAAAGGGCTAAACATTATGGAATTTTGTAAAGCATTTAACGCTGCTACACAAGAATTTGAGAAGAATACTCCAATTCCTGTTATTATTACAGCATATGCAGACAGAACTTTCACATTTG
Organism: Laminaria ephemera; assembly: GCA_036873875.1. Lineage (NCBI taxonomy): Eukaryota > Phaeophyceae > Laminariales > Laminariaceae > Laminaria > Laminaria ephemera. The sequence continues at coordinate 17,120 of JAYJMJ010041787.1, read as the reverse complement.
TAACTAAAACACCACCTGCAAGCTTTTACATTAAAAAAGCTTTAGGTCTTAAAAAAGGACACTCTGCTACTGGTAAAGGTGCTTTTATTGGTGAAATTAACAGAGCACAGCTTGAAGAAATCGCTACAGCTAAGATGGTAGATCTTAACGCTAACGATATGGACGCAGCTGTTAAAATTATTGCTGGTAGCGCAAGAGCTGCTGGTGTTAAAGTAATAGACTAATTTTTTTAGTTTAAATAATTTAAGAAAGAAAAGAATTATGGTAAATAAGACGAAATACCACAAAGCTATTGAAGGCAAAGTAGAGATTGAAAAATCTTACGAACTTGTGGAAGGCATTGACTTGCTTTTAGAGTTATCTAAAGCAAAATTTGATGAATCAGTTGAGATCGCTCTTAACTTAGGTGTCGACCCTCGTCATGCAGATCAACAAATTAGAGGCTCTATTGCACTACCTAACGGTACTGGTAAGTCTGTAAGAGTTGCTGTTTTTGCTAAAGGTGAGCTTGCACAACAAGCTACTGAAGCAGGCGCAGACGTTGTTGGTTTTGATGACTTAGTTCAAAAGATCCAAAAAGGATATTTAGAGTTTGATAGAGTAGTAGCAACACCAGACTGCATGGCAGAACTTGGTAAAGTAGCTAGAATCTTAGGTCCTAAAGGCTTAATGCCTAACCCTAAACTAGGTACTGTAACAACTGAAGTTGCTAAAGTAATTAAAGAAATTAAAGCTGGTGTGGCACAATACAGAGTTGAAAAAACTGGTATTATTCATGCACAAGTTGGTAAAGTTTCATTCGGTTCAGCTAAATTAGCTGAAAACATCCAAACTCTTGTTGGTGCTGTTAAAGCAGCTAAGCCAGCTGGTGTTAAGGGTACGTTTATGAAATCTTCATCAATTAGCTCAACAATGGGCCCTGGTATCAAGGTTGATTTAAGCCAAGCTAGATAATAACTTAATTTCATTTAATTAAAATAAAAAAGAATCTCTTGCCAGGGGTTCTTTTTTTTAGTTATAATATAAAAAATAAAATATTAACGGGGAATATAAATGTATTACACAGTGTTTAAGTCTAAAATTGGTGATTTGTTGTTAGTTGCTAATGAAGATGGGTTATTTAGAATAGATTTTTTTACTAGTGATAAAATTAATATTAAAAATGACTGGATTGAGCAGTCTAATTATTTTGCCGATATAAAGAATCAATTAAATGAGTATTTTAATAATAAGAGACGTTTTTTTGATATTAAGTTAAATATTCAAGGTACAGAGTTTCAAAAGCAAGTTTGGGCTGTTATGGCAAAAATTCCATATGGGCAAACTTTAAGTTATAAACAAGTAGCTGAAAAAATTAATAACCCCAAAGCTGTTCGTGCAGTGGGTGGGGCATGTAATAAGAACAATATATCAATAGTTTTACCATGTCATAGGGTTGTGGGTGCAAATGGCTCATTAACAGGTTTTGCAGGTGGTCTATCAACTAAGCAAATTTTATTAGATATTGAAAACAAGCCTACTATAATCTAGTGGGTTTATATTTTTTTGACTTTTATTCGGTAATATTGCAGTGGCATTAGTGCTAAAGTTATTTGTTAAAGATGTTAAGCTGCTATTAATATTTATTTCAGTTGTTTTTGGTACAATTTTAACAGTCTGTTGGAAGATTTATAGCTCTTATCAATACATCACAGAATGCATGGTTGGTTTTTTTGGAGGAATGATTATTTACTTCATTTTAGAAAAAGCAATATTAGTTAAGAATAGTTACAAAAACTCTTGACTTTTAAGGCAAAATGCACTATTTTATTTAAATGTCTATCGAAGATTATCGGAGAGTTTAGGCTCTTAATTTCTAACTTATTGAAAAATATAGTTAATTTCCTTTATGAGATGATAGGCGAAAATCGAAGTTTTTATTTTTAATTTATTGAAAATAGAAATTTCACGCAACGAAAAAACATAAAACAGAGGAGAACTATTTTGGATCGTTTACAAAAACAGGCTCTTGTACAAGAGTTACATAGCGAACTAAAAGAAGCTTCTACAGTTGTTGTAGCACATTACACAGGTTTATCTGTGAGTGAGCTAACAAAGTTGCGTAAGCAGGTTAGAGAATCAGGATCAAGCATTAAGGTTGTAAAAAACCGTTTAGCTAAAATCGCATTTGAGGGAACTCAATTTGATGGTTTAGCTGATATGATGAAGGGTCAAACTATTATAGCATTCTCTGCTGATGCAGTTGCAGCAGCAAAAGTAACCAACGATTTCGCCAAAGTTAATGATACTCTACAAATTGTAGGTGGATCATTAAACGGAGAAGTTCTAGATATGAATGGTGTTAAAGCTCTTGCTTCAATGCCAAGCCTGGATGAACTACGTGGTAAAATTATTGGTACTATTATGGCTCCAGCACAAAGAATCGCTCAGTACACTTCTGAGCCAGCATCAAAGCTTGCTCGCGTATGCAACGCAAGAGGCGAACAGGCAGCTTAATTATAAGTTAGCTTGTTAAAAGTTTATTAAAAAACAAAACACATTTACTATTTAGAAAATAAGGAAAATTTAAAAATGGCAGACATTAAAAAATTAGTTGAAGAGTTATCAGCATTAACAGTTATGGAAGCAGCAGAGCTTTCTAAAGAATTAGAAGAAGCTTGGGGCGTTTCAGCTTCAGCAGCAGTAGCAGCAGCTCCAGCAGCAGCAGGCGCTGATTCAGCAGCAGCACAAACAGAATTTGACGTTGTACTAGCATCAGCTGGTTCAAGCAAAATCGGTGTTATTAAAGAAGTTAGAGCTATTACAGGTCTAGGTCTTAAAGAAGCTAAAGATTTAGTTGAATCAGCTCCTAAAGCAGTTAAAGAAGCAGTTTCAAAAGACGAAGCAGCTGAAGTTGCAGCTAAACTTGAAGCAGCAGGTGCATCAGTTGAAGTTAAGTAATTTCTACGCTTTAGTATAAATATTATTAACAGCCGATAAGGGATTTTCCCTCATCGGTTGTTAGTGTATTTAAAAAAGGTGTAAAAATAGAAATTATTTTGTTTAAAATAAATAGTTCGTTTAAATAAAATAGTTTTACAAGATAAGTTTTTTCATTAGTTTATTCTTATTAAAAAATAAAACTACTATTCGTATAGCAATAATTAAAATCTTATTATTAGGGGTTTAGACAATATGTCATACACATACACGGCGAAGAAAAGAATTCGTAAGAATTATGGTAAAATTCCAGTAGCAGCAGAAATGCCTAACCTATTGGAAGTTCAAAAAGACTCGTATAGTAACTTTCTGCAACTTGATGCAGATACTACAACACAAATCAAAGGTATTGAAAGCGCATTTAATGGTGTTTTTCCGATTTTATCAACAAACGGAATTGCAGAATTAGAGTACGTTTCACACGAATTATCAGCACCAAAATTTGATGTTGAAGAGTGTTTATCAAGAGATTTAACATTTGCAGCACCATTAAGAGCAAAGCTACGCCTTGCTACTTATGATATTGATGAAGATACAGGTGCAAAGACTGTTAAAGATATTAAAGAACAAGAAGTATATCTATCTGATGTACCTTTAATGACAGATAATGGTACATTTGTTGTAAACGGTATTGAAAGAGTAGTTGTATCTCAAATGCATAGAAGCCCTGGTGTTTTCTTTGCACATGATGATGGTACATCTCATATGTCAGGTAAATTACTTTATAATGCAAGAGTTATCCCTCATAGAGGTTCATGGTTAGACTTTGAGTTTGATCATAAAGATAACATGTATGTAAGAATTGACAGACGTAGAAAACAACCAGCTACTTATATTTTAAGAGCTTTAGGTAATTCAACTCAAGAAATAGTTGAAATGTTCTACAAAAGTGTTGATGTAAGATTTAAGCGTGGCAAATTTGCTATCGCATTTACACCAGCATTATATGAAGGTTCAAAACTTATTCTTCCACTAATTGATGCAGATTCTAACGAAGAAATCGCATCAGTAGGTAAAAGAATGACTAAGCGTTCATTAGCTAAAATCACAGAATCAGGTGTTGAGTGGATTGAACAATCTCCTGAAGAACTATTAGGTAGATTTATCTTTAAAGAAATTATTGATAAGTCAACAGGTGAAGTTTTAGTTGAAGCTGGGTCAGAAATTACTGAAGCAGTATTAGATAAAGTTAAAGAAGCTTCATTAAAAGAATTTTCAGTATGTTTAATTGATCACCAAAATGTAGGTTCATATATTTGTAATACATTAGCGATTGATAAAACTAACTCTCCTGAAGAAGCTTTAATGGAAATTTACAGAATCATGCGTCCAGGTGAGCCACCTACACCAGAAGCAGCTGAAAAATTATTTGAAAACTTATTCTTTAATGGCGATAGATATGATCTATCTGATGTTGGTCGTATGAAAACAAATGCTAGATTAGGCTTTACTGATTTAGATGATTCTATTGGTATCTTAAGAAAAGAAGATATGCTTGCTGTAATTAACAAGCTTATTGAAGTTAAAGATGGTAAAGATTCAACAGATGATATTGATAACCTTTCAAACAGAAGACTACGTTCAGTTGGTGAACTTATGGAAAACCAATTCAGAATTGGTCTTGTTAGAATTGAAAGAGGTATTAAAGAAAGAATGGCTTCAACTGAAATTTCAACTATGATGCCACAAGATTTAATTAACTCTCGTCCATTAGGCGCAGCGATTAAAGAATTCTTTAACTCATCACAGTTATCTCAGTTTATGGACCAAATGAACCCATTAGCAGAAGTAACTCACAAAAGACGTTTATCTGCATTAGGACCCGGTGGTCTTACCAGAGAACGTGCTGGTTTCGAGGTTCGTGACGTTCACGCATCTCATTATGGTAGAATGTGTCCAATTGAGACACCAGAGGGTCCAAACATTGGTTTGATTAACTCACTATCATCATTTGCTAAAGTTAATAAATATGGTTTTATTGAAACTCCATACAGAAAAGTTGTAGATAATACAACAACTACTGATATTAAATACATGTCATCAATTGAAGAAGCAGGTTTTACAATTGCGCAAGCAAATACACAAACTGATGCTGATGGTAAAATTGTTGAAGAAATGGTTATTTGCCGTAGAGATGGTGAAACAATTATTGTTCCACGTGATCAAGTTGATTACATGGACGTATCGCCTAAACAAATTGTATCTGTAGCTACATCATTAATTCCATTCTTAGCAAACGATGATGCTAAGCGTGCGTTAATGGGTGCAAACATGCAACGTCAGGCTGTTCCATTAATGAAATCTGAAACTCCACTTGTTGGTACAGGTCTAGAAGCTATTGTTGCTAAAGACTCTGGTGTTACTATTATTGCTAATAGAGCAGGTGTTGTTGATTATGTAGATGGTAACAAGATTATTGTTAAAACAACTGAAGAAGTTAAAGCTGGTCAATCAGGTGTAGATATTTATAACTTATCTAAGTTTAAAAGATCTAACCAAAACACTTGTTTAAACCAAAAGCCAATCGTTAAAGCTGGTGATATTATCGCTAAAGATGATATTATTGCTGATGGTGCTTCAACTGATATGGGTGAGTTAGCTCTAGGTAGAAATATCTTAGTTGCTTACATGCCTTGGAACGGTTATAACTATGAGGATTCAATCTTAATTTCAGAAAACATAGCTAAAAAAGATATCTATACATCATTCCATATTAATGAATATGAAGTAATGTCTCGTGATACTAAGCTAGGGCCTGAAGAGATTACTCGTGATATTCCAAACGTTGGTGAAGAAGCTCTATCTAGTTTAGATGAAGCTGGTATTATTAGAATTGGTGCTGAAGTTGGACCTGGTGATATATTAGTAGGTAAAGTTACACCTAAAGGTGAAACTCCTACAACACCAGAAGAAAAACTTTTAAGAGCTATTTTTGGTGAAAAAGCTGCTGATGTTAGAGATACATCACTAAGATTAAAATCATCTTCAAGAGGTACTGTAGTTGGGGTTAAAGTGTTTAACCGCAGAGGTATCGATAAAGATGAAAGAACACTTGAAATTGAAGCTAAAGAAATTGATAGACTATCAAAAGATACTGCAGAAGAAAGAAAAGTTATCGAGCACGATGCTTTAACACGTCTGAAGCAAGTATTAGTAGGTAATAAGTCTACAATTAAAATTGGTTCAATTAAAAAAGGTTCTAAAATTACAGAAGAAAGCTTTGAAGGATTAAAAACTCTAGAAGTATTTAAGATTCAAGTTGAAGCTGAAAAAGCAATGGTTCAAATCCAATCTATTGCAGAGCAATTAGATAAAGATATTGAAAGAATCAATGTTAGATTTGAAGAAAAAGCTGCTAAAATTAAAGCATCTGATGATCTTGCACCTGGTATTTTAAAAATGGCTAAAGTGTATGTTGCGGTTAAACGTAAACTACAATCTGGTGATAAAATGGCTGGTCGTCATGGTAACAAAGGTGTTATATCAAGAGTTCTTCCTGTAGAAGATATGCCGTTTATGGCTGATGGTACTGTAGTTGACTTAGTACTTAACCCATTAGGTGTTCCTTCTCGTATGAACGTTGGTCAAATTTTAGAAACTCACTTAGGTTGGGCGACTCACCATGTTGGTAGACGTGTATCAGAAATGTTAGTTGATTATAAAGAATCAAACAACGCATCAGAGCTTAGAGACTACTTAGAAGGTTTCTATGAAGGCGGAGCTGATATGAAGGGTCTTAAAGAATTCACAGATGCTGAAATCGTTGAATTAGCTGGTAATGTTACAAACGGTATTCCTGTTTCGACTCCTGCATTCGATGGTGCTACAACTGGTGAAATTGAAGATCTATTTGAAAAAGTTGGTTTAGAAAAACATGGTCAAACACAACTGTTTGACGGTAGAACTGGTGATGCTTTTGATAGGCTAGTAACTGTTGGTTTCAAATATATGTTGAAACTTGGTCACTTAGTTGATGAAAAACTTCATGCTAGATCTATTGGACCTTACTCTTTAGTAACTCAACAGCCATTAGGTGGTAAAGCACAATTTGGTGGACAAAGATTTGGTGAGATGGAAGTATGGGCATTACAAGCATATGGTGCTTCGTATACTCTACAAGAAATCTTGACTATTAAGTCTGATGATGTTGCTGGTAGAACTAAAACATATGAACAAATCGTTCGCGGTGGTGATAGATTTGAAGCTGGTATACCAGAATCATTTAATGTTTTAGTACAAGAAATACAAGCGTTAGGTTTAAGTGTTTCACTAACTAAGAACAGTGAAGAAGCTTAATCAATAAAATATTTTAAAAGTGAACTTAGATTCTGCAAAAAAGTTATCTAAGTTCACCAATTTAAATTCTGTAAAAGAAAGATTTTAAAAATGGCAAACGTAATGGATTTATTTAAGAAACCAGATGAAACAAAAAATTTCGATGGTATTCAAATTTCTATAGCATCATCTGAAGATATTAGACAAAGATCTTTTGGTGAAGTTAAAAAGCCTGAAACAATCAACTACCGTACATTCAAACCTGAATTTGGTGGACTGTTTTGTTCAAGAATATTTGGCCCAGTAAAAGACTATGAGTGCTTATGTGGTAAATATAAGAGAATGAAACACCGTGGTATTGTTTGTGAAAAATGTGGTGTTGAGGTTATTGAATCAAAAGTAAGACGTGAAAGAATGGGGCATATTGAATTAGCTGCACCAGTTGCTCACATTTGGTTCTTAAAACTACTACCAAGTAGAATGGCTACTATTTTAGACATGACTTTAAAAGATATCGAAAAGATTTTATACTTTGAAAGCTTTTTAGTTATCGACCCTGGTATGACAACTTTAGCTAAAATGCAAGTTTTAACTGAAGAAGAGTATATTGATGCTCAAGACGAATTTGGTGAGGAATCTTTCCACGCTGAAATCGGTGCTGAAGCAATTAGATACTTACTTAAAGATATTGACCTTGAAAAAGAAGTTTTCGAACTACAAGCTCAATTATCTGAAGATATGCCAGATCTTAAAAGAAAACAAGTTGTTAAAAGACTTAAGCTGCTTAAAGCATTCCTAGAATCAGGTAATAACCCTGATAATATGGTTATGGATGTAATACCTGTATTACCACCAGAACTTAGACCTCTAGTACCTCTAGATGGTGGTCGTTTTGCAACTTCAGACCTTAACGATTTATACAGAAGAGTTGTTAACCGTAACAACCGTCTGAAAAGATTACTTGAGCTTAGAGCTCCTGAAATTATCGTTAGAAACGAAAAAAGAATGCTACAAGAAGCAGTAGATGCATTATTTGATAACGGCCGTCGTGGTAGAGTTATTACTGGTGCAAACAGAAGACCTCTTAAATCTTTAGCTGATATGCTTAAAGGTAAACAAGGTCGTTTCAGACAAAACTTACTAGGTAAGCGTGTTGATTATTCTGGTCGTTCTGTTATTACTGTTGGCCCTGAGCTTAAATTACACCAATGTGGTTTACCTAAGAAAATGGCACTTGAACTATTTAAGCCATTTGTATTCCACCGTTTAGAGCAAAATGGTCATGCAAATACTATTAAAATTGCTAAAAAACTTGTTGAAACAGGTACAGCTGAAGTATGGGATGCTTTAGAAGAGGTAATCCGTGAGCACCCAGTTATGCTTAACCGTGCGCCTACACTTCATAGACTTGGTATCCAAGCTTTTGAACCTAAACTAATTGAAGGTAAAGCGATTCAGCTACATCCATTGACTTGTGCGGCTTTTAACGCCGATTTCGATGGAGACCAAATGGCTGTTCACGTTCCTTTATCATTAGAAGCTCAAATTGAAGCAAGAGTATTAATGATGTCAACAAACAACTTACTAAAACCATCTGATGGTGATGTAATTGTTGTTCCATCACAAGATATGATTCTTGGTTTATTCTACCTTTCAACTGCTAAATACGGCGAAAAAGGTGAAGGCATGGTATTTTCATCATTAGGTGAAATGGAACATGCTTTAGCTGAAGGTTTAGTTACTTATCATTCAATTATTAAATGTAAGCATGAAGGCAAACTTATTGAGGCAAACGTTGGTAGATTTATCATATCTCAGTGCTTACCTGAACATGAAAACATTTCATTTAACTTAATTGATAAGCCTTTAACTAAAAAAGCTATCGCTAAGATTATGCATTACATATTCTTAAACTGTGGTGAAAAAGAAACTTGTATCTTTGCTGATAGAGTTATGGACATGGGCTTTAAGTATGCTGCTAAATCAGGTATTTCATTCGGTATGTCTGATATGGAAATTCCAGATGAGAAATATACACTTGTTGATGAAACTTCAGCTGAAGTTGAAAGATTTGAACAACAGTATATGGATGGTCTTATTACATCAAGCGAGAAATATAACAAAGTTGTTGATATTTGGACTGCTACTAAAGAAAAAGTTACAACATCTATGATGAACCAAATTTCTGATAAAGAAATTACATACAAAGGTAAGAAAGTTACTCAACCTTCTGATAACCCTGTATTTATTATGTCATCATCTGGTGCTCGTGGTTCTGCATCTCAAATGGTACAGCTTGCTGGTATGCGTGGACTTATGGCGAAACCAAACGGTGAAATTATTGAAACTCCTATTACTGCTAACTTCTGTGAAGGTCTAACAGTTCTTGAGTACTTTATTTCTACCCATGGAGCGCGTAAAGGTCTTGCCGATACAGCGTTAAAAACAGCTAACTCAGGTTACTTAACAAGAAGACTTGTTGATGTATCTCAAGACTGTGTTGTTACACAAGAAGATTGTGCTACTGAAAAATCACTAGTTGCAAGAGACATTATGAACGGTGCTAACATCGTTGAGCCTCTTAAAGATAGAATTTTAGGTAGAACATTAGCTGAAGATGCTATTAACCCATTAACAGGTGAAATTATCGCTTTAAGAAATGACATTGTTAATGAAGCTACTGCTGAGAAAATTGATATTGCTGGATTAGATTCAGTTAAAATCAGATCAGTATTAATGTGTGAAACTAAAAATGGTGTTTGTGCTAAATGTTACGGTAGAGATATGTCAAGACTATCTCCAGTTAATGTTGGTGAAGCAGTTGGTGTTATCGCAGCTCAATCAATTGGTGAGCCAGGTACACAGTTAACTATGAGAACTTTCCATATTGGTGGTACAGCTGTTGCATCTACTGCACAAAATAATTTTGAAGCAGGTTACAATGGTAAAGTTAAACTAAATAACGTTATTTCAATGAACAACTCAGAAAATGAAAACATTGTTATGAGTAGAAACTCTGAAGTAACTATTTTAGATGGCGAAAAAGTATTAGAAACATTTAAAGTTGATTATGGTTCAGATATTAAAGTTGTTGACGGTCAAGATGTTAAAGCTGGTGATATTATTGCTAAGTGGGATCCATTCACAAGACCTATCCTTGTTGAAGCAGAAGGTAAAGTTCAATTTATGGACATTACAGACGGATTAACGATGAAAGAAGTTGTTGATGAAACTACTGGTATGTCATCAAAAGAAATTATTGATTGGAAACATTCACCTCGTGCTGCAGATTTAAAACCTGCTATTGCATTAACAGATTCAAAAGGTAAAGTTATTACTTTAGCAAATGGCACACAAGCTGTTTACTTCCTACCAGTAGGAGCTATTATCTCAGTTGAAGATGCTACAATGCTTAAATCAGGTGATACAATTGCAAGAATGCCTCAAGATACTCTAAAATCAAAAGATATTACAGGTGGTCTGCCACGTGTTGCTGAACTATTTGAAGCAAGAAAACCTAAAGATTCAGCGATTATCTCTGAAATTGACGGTATCGTTTCATTTGGTAAAGATCTTAAAGGTAAAAGAAGAGTTCATGTTACGAACACATCTGGCGATCAGCAAGAAGTTAAAGAATATCAAGTTCTTAAAGGTTCTCACTTAAACGTACGTGATGGAGACATCATTAAAGCCGGTGAAATGATAATGGAAGGTAATAAAGTACCTGAAGATATCTTAAGAGCTCAAGGACTAGAAGCTTTAGCTGAATACATGATTAAGGAAATCCAAGAAGTTTACCGTTTACAAGGTGTTGTTATTAACGATAAACATATTGAAGTTATCTTAAAACAAATGTTAAGAAAAGTTGAAATTACTAAACCAGGTGAATCAACATTCGTTTGTGGTGAGCTTGCATCAGCTAAAGAAGTTGAAATTGCAAATGCTAAATTATTAGCAGAAGGTAAAACGCCTATAGAATTCGATATGGTTCTACAAGGTATTACTAAAGCAAGTTTAACAACAGACAGCTTTATCTCAGCAGCGTCATTCCAAGAAACTACAAGAGTTTTAACAGATGCCGCTACTACAGGTAAGATTGATAGCCTACAAGGACTAAAAGAAAACGTTATCGTTGGTCGTTTAATCCCTGCAGGTACAGGTCGTGCTTTAACAGAAATGAAAAAAGAACTTACTAAAGAAACTACTGCTTTAGTTGAGTAATCTTCAAACAAATAAAAAACCTCTCTTTAATGAGAGGTTTTTTTTATGCCTTTACTTTTGCCTGCCTTTATACTATATTAAGGCTTAAACCAAGTAATTAAATACAAATGATAGAAAAGAAATTATGGCACATATTTTAAATTTTAGCTTTCAAGATGTAAAAGACATTTTAGATGAAGCAGGCTTAAAACCATTTAAAGCAAAACAGTTATGGGATTGGACTCATGTAAAAGGAGTTCTTGAACTTGAAGCTATGGGTAATATCTCAAAAGCTGATAAAGAAATTATGGCTACTCTTTTTGAATTTGATAGATTAGATATATCTAGCCAACAAAATGCATCTGATGGTGTTATAAAGTGGTTATTTAAACTACATGATGGCCATGAAGTAGAATCAGTACTTATCCCTGAAGAAAATAGAGCTACGTTATGTATCTCATCTCAAGTTGGATGTACACTTAATTGCAGATTCTGCCATACAGGAACACAAGGTTTATCTCGTAATTTAACAGCAGCTGAAATTGTTGGGCAGGTACATAAAGCTCGTTCAGTAATTGAAGACTGGAACGGACGTGGTGGAAAAAGAGGTATTACAAATATCGTTTATATGGGTATGGGTGAGCCACTATATAATTACGAAAATGTAAAAAAAGCATGTCAAATTTTAATGTGTGATCATGGTCAAGGTTATGGTACTCGTAAAATTACAATTTCAACATCAGGGGTTGTTCCTAATATTAAAGACATATCTGATTCATTAGGTGTTAATTTAGCTGTATCAATTCATTCAGCTAATGACCAAACAAGAACTAAAATTATGCCTATTAATAAAAAGTATAACTTACAAACTCTTTCAGATACTTTAGAAGAATTTAATTTTAAAGAAAAACGTAAGATTTTTTGGGAATATAGCTTATTAAAAGGTGTTAATGATTCTGAAAAAGATGCACATGATTTATGTGATTATATTAGTAAGTTTCCATCAAAGGTTAATATCATACCATTTAACGAGTGGCCTGGTAGCCCATTTAAGGCATCTAGTGCAAATACATTAACAAAGTTTTATAAAGTTTTACAAAGCAGAAAAGTTCTTGCTACAATTAGAAAAACTCGTGGTGAAGATATTTTAGCTGCTTGTGGGCAATTACGTTCAGAAACTTCAAAAATTAATACTGTAAGTGTTGAGTTTCCATCTGCTGTTGAAAAATACGGTACAGATAGACAAAAAGAAAAGATTAAAGTTAATATAGACTAATTTATTTGAGTATAAATATATTAACAAGTAATGTAATTATTAATTAAAACCATTAAAATGTATATTTTAATGGTTTTTTGTTATATATAAATTCTATAGAATTTATATATAACAGTAAAAAATATAAAAAAAGATTATATAAAGTCCTTGACTATCAGTAAGATAGCTCACATAATATATGTTACTGATTAAAGTAGTACAGTTTTAAAAATAAATCGCGGTATCATAACCTTATGATATTTAATTTTAACAGCGGGGGCTACTAAAATGATTTATCAACTAAAGGTCAAGCATTACTTTTGCTGATAACCTTTATACTACTTCTATCAGAAAAAAGTTAGATATAACTTGAAAATATGGAAATTCACTCACGAAATTTGATTGATAAGGACTCAATCGGAATAAAACCACTTTAAAAGGTGGTTTTTTCTTTTGTGATTAAAATATAGGCGCATTAGTTGCTAATATATTACAATAGGTTATTATAATATTATACTTTGTTGTTTTTTGTTTTACATACTTTGGTAAAACTACTTATAATAAAATATAAACAAATTTAATAAATACTATGAAAGTGTAATGATAATGAATAAGAAAAATAAAATATCTTTAATTGGTGCAGGTAACATTGGCGGAACTTTAGCACATTTAGCTGCTTTAAAAAACTTAGGTGATGTTGTACTACTAGATGTAAACGACGGTGTGCCACAAGGTAAAGCTTTAGATATGTCAAGCATTGCAGTTGAAGGTTTTTCAAGCAGAATTACAGGTTCAGTAGATTATAAAGATATTGAAGGTTCAGATGTTGTTATTGTAACTGCAGGTATTGCACGTAAACCAGGTATGAGCAGAGATGATTTAATTGAAATTAACTCAAACATTATTGCTGATGTTGGTTCAAATATTAAAAAATATGCACCAGAGGCATTTGTTATCGTAATTACAAACCCACTAGATGCAATGGTATACTTAATGCAACAAGCAACAGGTTTTAACCCTGAAAAAGTTGTTGGTATGGCAGGGGTTCTTGATTCATCAAGATTTGCACATTTTATCGCAGAAAAATTAAATATATCAGTAAAAGATGTTAACGCATTTGTACTAGGTGGACATGGTGATACTATGGTTCCATTAACAAGGTTTACAACAGTAAACGGTATTAGTATTGATGAATTAGTAAAAATGAAATGGTTATCACAAGCAGATGTTGATTCTATTGTTGATAGAACTAGAAATGGTGGGGCAGAAGTTGTGAAGCTATTAAAAACAGGTTCAGCTTTTTATGCACCAGCTCATTCAGCAATTGCAATGGCACAAAGCTACCTTGATGATGATAAGAGAATTTTACCATGTGCAGCTTATTTAAAAGGCGAATATGGTGTTAACGGTTTATACGTGGGTGTTCCTGCAGTAATTGGCGCATCAGGTGTTGAAAAAATCGTAGAACTTGAACTAACAGAAAAAGAGCAAAAAGAATTTGATGCCTCAGTAAGTTCAGTTGCAGGTTTGGTTGACTCAATTGTGGGTTAACACATAAATATTAAACAAAATAAAAAATTAGAAAAATAAATTATGAAAATTAAAATTATAACAGCAAGCCATAGAGCAAACTCAAATTCAAAAAAAGTTGGAGAGTATCTTAAAGCTAAATTAGATAAAGAAGGTGAGCTAGATTCATCTGTTTTATGCTTGTATGAAAAAAATCTACCACTATGGAATGAAGATAAGTGGAACCCAATGTCTCAACAATGGAAAGACCATTGGGAAGACTTAAGTAAAGATTTAACAAGTTGTGATGGTTTTATTTTTGTAATACCAGAGTATTCAGGAATGATGCCTGCTATTTTATCTAATTTTTTCCTACTATGTGAAAAATACGAGCTTGCTCATAAAGCAGCACTAATTACAACAGTATCAGCTGGTAATAGTGGGGCTTATCCTATTGGAGAAATAAGAAATTATTCATATAAAAATACAAAGGTATGTTATATACCTGAACAGCTTATTTTTAGAAATGTAAATAACTTTTTAAATGAAGAATATGACGGTAAAGATAAAGTATATCTTGAAGAAAGAGTAGACTATACTTTACCTTTATTTACTAACTATGTAAAAGCATTATCAACTGTTGCAAATTCTAAACAAGCAGAAACTGATAAATTTAAATTCGGAATGTAATCAACTAAAAAAAGGAAAGAGTCATGAGCAAAATTAAAGGTATATTATTTGATTTTGACGGAGTTATTTTAAATTCTGATTATACATACATGATTTTAGTTTCTGAATTATTAAGCACATCTTATGATTATAAAATTAGCGTTGAAGAAGCTAAAAAAAGATGGTTAGGTGTAAAGGGTAGAAAAATAGCCCAAGACTTAAAAGAAGAAGGTATTAAAAATACCTATAATATAGTTAATGATTTAAGACGAATATTTTTAGTTATGCAAGTAGATGAACGAGTTAAAGTAAAAGATGTAGACCAAACTTTAGAACAGTTAAAAGACATTCCTAAGGGGATATGTTCAAACGGAATAGCATTAAGAGTTAACTCAAATTTAAGAGATTTAAGCCTAGAAGATCATTTTGATTTTGTTTATGGTAATTATAAATCTCCATATAGTCTTGATCTATAAGGATATCGCAATTAGACACAAAGAAAGTAGTAGTTATTCGATCTTTCAATAAAAACAAACTTCCAGCAGTACCAAGTGGTTTTGTTTCTTTAAAATATTCAACTTTATAGTCTTTCTCTACAATTTGATTAATGTACTGTTCTATCATATCAGCTTTGTAATTTACTGAAAGAAAAAACAGCTTCACTCCCTTTTTATTGAAGCTATTCATTATAATTTCAACAATAGGTTTATCTCCAATCGGAATAAGTGGTTTGGGTATAATGTTAGTTATTGGTTTTAAGCGTGTTCCTTTCCCACCTGCCATTATAACCACAGGTAATTCTAGTTTTTTTTCGTCTTCTTTCTCTCCATATTTATAATCAAAGAAATCTTCCCAGAAATAGATGTTACATAACCTTCCATACTTATCTAAAACAGGCATGAACTCAGAACGGTAGGTCAATAATTTATTTTTAATTTCATCTTGACTATCTTTTACTGAAGCTATTTTGATATCATCTCGAAAAAATAAGTTTATTTTTGTTTCTAAAGGATTATTGTCTATTATAGCTCGCTGAATATCACCAATACTTATTAATGAATAAAATATATTATTTTTATTAACAATCAATAATTTCCTTTTTACCATATCCATTCTACGAATAGCTTCTGATAAAGTAATATCATACTCAACTGTAATAGCTTGAATTTTCTCTTTTTTCACTTTTGCATTTAAAGTAAATTCTTCCATGGTTAGGTTAACCTTATTTTTTTGCATCAATAATATCTTGCCAAACTTTTATGTTTTCTTGCATTATAGAACCTAAAGAAAATTTTTGCTCTACACTTTCTATTGCATTTTTTTCTATTGCATTTTTCATGTGTTTTGAAAGTTGAAGAACCTGCTCAATTTTTGATAAAACTGACTGAGTTGTGAGTTCTGCGATAAAACCATTGTTACCATCTTCAATTATTTCCTTAGCGACAGGAATATCAGAACCTATTACTACTTTCCCTAGATACATTGCCTCTATCCAAGATAGAGGTAAATTCTATCTGTATGATGGAAAAACTACAACTTCTGCATTCTTAATTGCCTCAATTAACATTGAAGTGCTTAATCTTCCAGTTAAATTTACTTTAGACTTAATTTCTAGTGGCAATGAATCTATATATGTAAGGACTGAACTGTCAGATAGACGTCCCACAATTATTAAGTTGCATTCGTACTTCCCGAAAGTTTGTAACCTTTTGAATGCATCCAATAGTATGTAAATTCCTTTCCCCCTTTCAACTGTTCCAAAAAAAAGTAAATACTTATTTACTTCTTTCTTTTGTATTGAGGATTGACTAAATATATCAGAGACAAAGTTATAAATAACAGAATTGTTTGAATTTTTCACAAAAGCCTCTGTATTAACTTTAGCTGCCTTAGATGAATATATTACATAAAATGCTCTTTTAATACTTAATCTTTGTAAAGACCACAAAGTACTTTTTCGCAAATTATACCATTTTTTTCCAAAGTATTTTCCAAATGAATAAAAGCCAGAACTCTGAGCTCTCACAACAAAAGGTATTCTGTGCCAATGAAAAGCAGCATACCCTTCATAGTCTTGGTATTCAATAAGATCAATATCTTTACTAACAAAAGTTAGATAATAACTCAAGTATAATTGAAAATACAATTGGTTTAATATAATTCCTAAGACTCCTAGTTTTTTGAGCCTTCTCAAACGAATAACAGGAAAGGGATGCGTTTCATTAAATTGGGT